>JASAND010020651.1:0-51975 GCA_030248195.1 Trissonchulus latispiculum | reverse complement strand
CAACTACAAAATAAACAATCATCCCTAAAGTGTGGTTCCTTAAATGTGGTTCCACTTCTACAAGGTGGTCATCAAAACGTTATCCCCTAATGGCTAATCCCTATAATCTGTTGCGTGTTATTATGCACCAAATCATTGAAATAAGGACTAACTTAACAAAAACTACTTATCATGAATTCTCTCTCATTTAAAAACTTGAACTACAAAACTCACAGTTATCCCTAAAGTGTGGTTCCCATCCACAAATGTATTATTATCAATTCTGTTAAATATGAGGTCGAATAGCGCGTTTCCATAAGGGTAGTTGCAACAATATGAAAACAAATTATTTCATTATTTTTTTGCAAAATAGTAAACTGTTGTTACACATCATATAAGATTTCAAATTAATCAAGTTTGTTGTCTTTTTCGCAAACTTCTACAATTGCAATTTCACTTTTTACACTGATTAAACGTTTTTGTGTCAAGTAAAAGTAATTTCGTTTGCAGTAAAAGTGTTTAAAGTTCAATTTTCATGAGAAAAAAATAGGTTATCAGTCAGGACTGTATTTTCAAAGAGAAGTATTAAAGAGATTAATGAAACGAATTAAAACAGAAACAGCATTAAATTTATATAAAAATAGCTGAAGTTACTGCTCCAAATACCTAAAAACTTTCATCACATTTGGAATATGCTCTATATTTAATGAACTATTTTTTGCTGAAAAAAGATAAAAAAGAACACCTCAAACTCCTAATAATTACTTCACCATGAGTCGCTTATTAGCTAAAGACTATTCCTTTTATGACCGTATGTTTGAATCACAAGGCCTGTATTGCCTATATGATTCTTACCTACCACAACGAAGTATCGTTTCTCTCAACGAACAGTACTCTGAAAGTGGCTTTGAAGCAGTGTTTTCGTCTAATCCCATGAACGACCGCTACGAAGTGATTGGCCCCGAGCCAGTCCACCAGGATATGCCAGTGAACCTTCTGGGTTTTTGAGCCCTCACTACAATTTCCCGGATCCAAACATTAATCCTGGTTTCTGTATTGGTTCCCATCCTGTAGATGGGGTTGGAAGTGGTGCTCCAGGGTTTGGTGATGCACCCTCTTCTCTGATCGGAGCTCAGATTGGTGGTTCCCCGGATCCAAACGGTGAGGCATATGGTCCTGGTGTCTGTATTGGTTCCCATCCTGTAGATGGGGTTGGAAGTGGTGCTCCAGGGTTTGGTGATGCACCCTCTTCTCTGATCGGAGCTCAGATTGGTGGTTCCCCGGATCCAAACGGTGAGGCATATGGTCCTGGTGTCTGTATTGGTTCCCATCCTGTAGATGGGGTTGGAAATGGTGCTCCAGGGTTTGGTGATGCACCCTCTTCTCTGATCGGAGCTCACATTGGTGGTTCCCCGGATCCAAACGGTGAGGCATATGGTCCTGGTGTCTGTATTGGTTCCCATCCTGTAGATGGGGTTGGAAATGGGACTCCTGGGTTTGGTGATGCACCCTCTTCTCTGATCGGAGCTCAGATTGGTGGTTCCCCGGATCCAAACGGTGAGGCATATGGTCCTGGTTTCTGTATTGGTTCCCATCCTGTAGATGGGGTTGGAAGTGGTGCTCCAGAGGTTGGTGATAAGTCGCTAGGTCCGGTAGATGGTCAGGCTCGTTCACCAAGTCTAACTGATTTTGGGAATAGTCTACCTGTATTTGGTATTACCCCTGGTTTGATGGTTTCTCGCGATCCTCCAGGTCCTACAGGTAGTGTGGGAAGTGGTTCTCCTGGATTAATCAGTGATAGTCCACCTTATGAAGGGGTTAACTTTCCAACATACAGCATTCCTGGATGGGAGCAACAACAACAACAACAACAACAACAACAACAACAAAAACAAGTAATTACGATAATTGCCTGTTCTGTTTGCCTTTCAAAATCATATATCAACAACAAATTAGAGTCTGTAAACGTTGTTGAAGCTAAACAAATTTCTGATAAAATGGCTGCTAAAGCCAATATGTCTGTACCTGTCTGTAGAGGTAAATCGTTTTATCGTTCTGTACGTCGTAAATATGATATTGGTTTGCGCTGTGGTGTAAGATTTTGTAACTCTGATGAGGTTGTGATACTCTGGACAAGTTCAGAACTTCACCAGAAATTCATTGATCCAGACGAAATTTCCTGGATTAATAATGTAGCAGTAGCATGTAAAATGTCCCCCTTTTACGAGGCTCTGTCAGCTCTATTTTAAATTTTTGCCTATCGGTCTTCAATTTATATCAGCAATCTAAAAAATTTTGAGAGCAAACCGCCTTTTGCGCAAAAAAAGCAAAGTTTTAAACTATTAAATTAGATGATTAATTCCTCTCAGGATTGCATTCAAAATATTCATCACAAATCCAAAACATTTTGAACTGCCTAATGATATTAAAAACTGTATATTCAAAATTTAACTATTATTTATACTGTCTAGATTTCTGCAAAATTTCAAATTTAAGTTGAGGTTCAGTGATGTTATAACTATTGTTATTAAATATGTAGCATATCAGAACAAACAGGAAGGGGGGGGGGTAACCACTCACATAATTTTACCCTCAGAATACGCATCAGACTGAAAAAATGATTCTAAAATGGTTATTACGCAAAGGATCCAATTTTGTTGCGGTTTTTCCATGATGCATCAAAATTCAACCTCTCCTTCCCGAAACATCTTGGTATTTATGATATGCACCCATTCCACATCTACATCTTAATGTTAGCTTCGGTTTAAAATTTGAATTATATATCTTTCAAGCCTAGAAATTGATCAAGATAGCTGCCGAACATAAATGGACTTTTCTTAAACATTTTATGAGCTTAATATTTAAAAATTAAAAATTGTTGAAAGTAACAATTACTCTATTTAGATGGAATTAGTCAGTATTATACCCGACTGGACAAGGGAAGGTATAGGTCACAGCTTAATGGATCTTAAGGATGCTGTTTTTCGTGGGTTGAAGATAGCACACAATCATTTCCCACTAACATACCAAGAACACAAGGAAGTCTGGGCGGAGCAATTTATGAGCATGTTTATTGAACCGCTCAACAATGAATTAAAGAAACGTAAGATTTTCACAAAAGGCAATTAAAATGGATTTACATCCTTAAGATTTCGGATTATATATTTGAGTTTATGAATTGAATTTAGTTTGATTGAGCCCAGTTTGAATTTTATTCAATCTATTTGTTAAAGAACGAAAACGACTATTTCTGAACAAACTTTCTCTGATGTTTAAATTTATACTTTTTTTCAGTAGAAAGTACTGCATCGGCAAATGAAATCATTCAAAGAGTGATAGCTGAAAAGAGATTCCAATGAAAATAGCAGCGAGACAGACTTTCTATGTATATAATGAATTGATAATTTGTTTATTGTATTTAGTTGTTGTACTGTGGTAACGTATATGCATACAATATCTGAAATCTATATCATTTTTAATTGCTTGTAATAATTTACTGATTTATGTATGTAATGCTATAACAATTTGACTAATACCAAATAAAGCATGAAGCCAACGGTTTATTAACAAGATAGCAGAGCATAGAAATAAAAAAATGATACAAACTGATGCTTATGGAAATGTTAGAAACATACAATTTGCATTCTTCACATGGACCAATGCTTCTTTGGTGATTCCACAGCTTCCGAATCCAAAAACGAACATGCTGATTGCTTCCTCTTCACAATTCTTCTTTTTGGTTCAGATTTACTTCGCTTTCCAATGGCAACGTCACCAGCACCACCATCATTACCACCACCACCACCACCTCCATTTCCACAACCACCGCCTCCACTTCCACCACCAACACATCCACTTCCAGTTCGACCACCGCCGCCACCACCACTACCTCCACCATCCCTGCCACCTCCGCTGACACTACCACCATTATCATTACCGTTACCACCGTCACCACCCCTACCATCCACAACACCACTATCTCGTAGACGCTGAGGAGCAGCATCTATAATTTGAGAAATTTGCCCGAAAAGATTTTTCAGAACAACCCACTCTGGAGTTGTAAGACCTATTCCAAAGCTTCGACTGGGAAGCTCCTTCTCATCTCTCACCCACCAACACCTTAAATGAACCATCACTCTATCGCTGAATGAAGAAACAGTGACCCACTTATGTCGACCAATCTGTGGGGCACACTTCCTTTCAAGTTCCTTTCCACCTTCTAACACTTCCGTGATAACAGCCACACTGGCAACCAAGTTTCGAAATTCCCAGGGCATTAAACTGAAGGTTTGAGTGAAATTATGGTTTCCCCTAGTCCACGAAAATTCAAGAAAAGCGCGCCTTCCTAGAACCCCTTAACCTTCAACATTTTATCAGGACCGATACCAAACTCAGCAAGAACCAAAGCCATGATTGCTTCCCTGTTTCTCAGAAGAAAGTTTCAGAACTTAACTGATTCAGCAAACTTTCAGTCTTATTTATAGCAAAAATCTAGAGCATGAACTAAATTCCAATTCAGCGAAGCGGAAACAAAGTTCTATTTTTCCTATCCTCTGGCTAAAACCCTTCAACAATTTGTCCTCATTTGCATAGTGAAGATGAATTTGTAAAATAATTATTTCAAACAGGTTGGTAGGTGCAAACAGACACCAAATGTTTCCTTCAGGCGGTAAAACTAGTTCTAGATCTGTCAATCTGATTTGCATACAGAAGAAAAAGTGAAATCTAAATTTTTTTAGACAGTGTGCCAGGTACTACTTGCTTGAGTTGTTTCAAATACAGTTTTTCAACATACATTTAGTAAAATTGAACCACTCTTAAAAAATTAATAGAGCAAAAGATTAGGTTTTGCTCCACATTTCTTGTATAAAAGGGGTACCTAATACCTGGAGTATTCCAAAGCTCCACCATATCTATTAACTGTATACTGAGTATATATCTTAATTCATTCCGCTGCCAGCCTTGCTTCATTTCGCTGTCATCAACATTTCCAACGACTTAAGGGTGAGTATATTGTTAACTACTGAAGCAATACAAGTTTACTGAAATGAATTCATTGATTGTATTACAAAATCTTCTAGAAATTTCTAGAATGTTTCATTCAAAACTCATCAACCAATCAAATCACTAGATCAGTCACGTGATAAATTTTTAACCAATCAAATTTATTCTTTCTCTCTTGGAAAAGTATAAAAGGAAAAATTTTTGATTTTCCTTCAGTCATGATTTATCTTTGCTAGAAACCACACTTATTTAATGAGTCGTAGCTCATGCTGCTGAATTTATTTCATTGATTTGCAATCAGTAAGTACTATTGTCATAAGTAGTATAAAAACGAGGGTTCTGGTATTTTCCATTTAACTTAAAAGGAAAGTAGTATAAATACGGAGGTTCTGGATTTAACTATTTAATTTAAAATTAAAGTAGTATAAAAATAGAGGTTTTGTCACAGTTTGTGGTTGATTGTCATTTATCCCTCCAACTTTCAGCTTAAATAATGGTTTGGTCCTGTTGCGGAAAATCCTTCCAAAGCCACCGAGCTCTTAGACGCCATACTGCCACTGTTCATCAACGAGAACAGTACGTATGCAGTCAGTGTGCACGAGTGGTGTCGAGACGAGACGCACTGAAGCGACACATGAAACTTCATCAGCGTGAAAAGCCTCGGATCGACTCGGAACCGGAATACAAACGACAAGCTGTTGACCCGGCTGAGTCAAATGATACAGAAGCCTTGCAGCCTTCAAAGAGTACTGAAGATAGTGGATCACCACTACCATCAGCTCAGGATTTGACAGAATCAGATGTGGAGCTACTAGAAATGGAAATGCCAATGACTGAGTCTGATGAAGAGTTGCTGGAAATGGAAATGCCAGACTATGCTATTACACCACTTCCGAAAGCGCTGAATGGATGGCTGCGTGGTTATCAGATAAAACCACAGCATTTTGTGGGAGACCCACAGATTTTCTTCACAGAATGCCGCGGTATATTGATGGAGCGGTTGGGACAAGAATGTGCAGATCTGATGGGTGTGAAGTTCTGGTTTTGCATGAGGATCCGCTTAAAACGAGTATCTGATGAAAGCGAAACAATTGAAACCCATTTCTGCTGCAAAGCAAGAGATGTTCAACAAGGTTCCGAACTTCGACATGAACTGACAACGGCAGAGCAAGAAGTTTTGAAGAATCTTGATAATTTTATTCAACTGGGCTCTGATTGGGTCGTTGATCAGGTAATCCACTTGGACGTTCATGTAGCAGCCCATCGACCGTTACGCGGATCATCGTATAAGAAGCTGCCTAGCTGGATAGAAACTAAGAAGGCCGTTGTCAATGTGAAGAACGACGATGATAAATGCTTCCAGTGGGCAGTGTTGTCAGCTCTGCATCCTGCGGAAATAAACGCTAATATGGTTAGCAAATATATTGCTTGTGAGAGTGAACTCAACATGCAAGGACTTGATTCTCCAATGAAGCTAAGATCCATCCCGCGGTTTGAAATGATGAATAACATTTCTATTAATGTGTTTAACTTGGAGAAAAATTCGTTATATCCACTTTACATTTCCAAACATGACTTTAAGAAGCATATTGATTTGTTGTTATACGAAGGTCACTACTGCTGGATCAAAAATATCGATCGACTGCTATCAGATCAAAGAGGAGGCCATCGACAAAAGTACTTTTGTCGCAGGTGCCTATTGCCTCAATACAGTGAACAGAAACTAAAGAATCACTTGGATCGGTGCTTGCGGAATAGCCCAGCAAAAGTGGTAATGCCCAAGGATGACGAGTTGAAATTCAGAAATCATCATAGAAGATTAAGAGCACCTCTTGTGATTTATGCTGACTTTGAATGTATCACGGAGAAGATTCAACATTGTGAGCCGGACATTTCAAAGTCATCGTCAACCGCATATCAACAGCACAGTCCGTGTGGATTTGGTCTCATTACAGTAGAGCAGTGCTGTGGAGAAAATACAAAGCAAGTTGGAACTCCTATAATCTATCGAGGGCAGGATTGCGTGCAACAGCTGTTGGAGTCTATTATAAGGATTACTGAAAGCTATAGCAACCGTGTTGGTAATCCGTTACCTATGCAATTAACATTCGATGAACAGTCTCAGTTTAAAGAAGCAAAAGATTGTCACCTTTGTGGCAAACAACTGTCCGATGATCGAGTGCGCGATCATTGTCACATCTGTGGCTCCTACAGAGGTGCTGCCCACAACAGGTGCAATCAACAACATCGCTTGAATAGAAACGTAAGCATACTGTTTCATAATCTTCGACGATACGACGGGCATCTCATCATGCAAGAGATCGGCAAACTGTGTAAGGACAATCAGCTTCAGTTGGATGCTATTGCTAAAGGTATGGAAGACTATATAAGCTTTTCTATCAAACGAAAGAATAGTGCAGAAGAAGAAGAAGATTTGGACAATCAGTCGGAGGAAGAGAAGTTAATTGGGGGATACGGCAGCGATCATTGTCCCTGGCGAATTCGATTCATAGATAGTTGTCAATTCCTGACAGCATCATTGGATAATCTGGTATCGAATCTGGATCAATCCCAACTAAAGATCCTATCTACTCAGATCACTAATGATGACAAACGAGCCTTGCTTCTTCGAAAGGGCGTATATCCCTACGACTACATGGATTGCTGGGGAAGGTTTGAGGAAATTTACCTTCCTCCCAAATCTGCATTCCATAGCAAATTAACTGGAACGGACATTTCGGACACTGACTATGAACACGCCAACGCAGTATGGAAAACTTTCGATATTAACAATATGGGTGACTATCATGACCTTTATTTGTTAACCGATGTTTTATTGTTGGCTGATGTATTTGAGAACTTTAGAGCCTTTTGTCTTCAGCATTACGGCTTGGATCCTGTCCATTACGTTACTTTGCCTAGTTTTGGATGGGATGCATGTCTTAAGCTGACAGACGTTAGGCTGGAGCTTCTCAAAGACAGCAACCAGTACATGTTTTTTGAACAGGGTATTCGTGGAGGTGTAGCGATGATCTCTCATCGCTATGCTAAAGCGAATAATCCCTATCTGAATAATTTTGACTATAATGTACCCACTTCTTATATTATGTACTTGGATGCTAATAACTTGTATGGATGGGCTATGAGTCAAAAGGTGCCATGTTCTAAATTTCGTTGGCTTTCTCATGCTGAAATTGATAAAATTGATTGGTCTGCAGTTGATGTAGACGGGGAGGAGGGATACGTTTTAGAGGTTGATTTGGGGTATCCAAAAGAATTGCATAATTTGCATAATAGTTATCCTTTGGCACCTGAGAAACTGATAATTTCTGATGAAATGTTGTCACCGTATTGTAAACGTCTTCAATCGCAGCTTGGAGTTAAAACTGGTATGGTGCATAAGCTAGTGCCCAATTTCTCAAATAAACAAAAATACATTATCCATTTTCGTAACCTAAAACTTTATTTATCATTGGGTCTAAAATTACAGCATGTGCATCGCGTCTTGGCATTTCAACAATCTGCCTGGATGCAAAGGTATATCGGTTTTAACACTGAGATGCGAAAAAATGCCAAGTCTGATTTTGAGAAAAATTTATTTAAATTGTTAAATAATGCGGTATTTGGTAAAACTATGGAGAATGTACGTAGACATATGACAGTTGAATTTGTTCATGATCAGACTCGATTCCGCAAATTGGTATCAAACCCTCGTTTTGAACGGGCAACTGTTTTTAATGAGGATTTGGTGGCGGTTTGTATGAGTCGAGTGACAGTTGAGCTCAATAAGCCCATATACGTGGGGTTTACTGTGCTTGATTTGTCGAAACTGCTCATGTACAATTTTCACTACAATTATATTGTACCTAAGTATGAATCAAAATGTAAATTGTTATTTACAGACACTGACAGTCTTTGTTATGTTATTGAATGTGATGATGTATATAAGGATATGTTAACTGATGCTGATTTGTTTGATTTTAGTGACTATCCGAAGGACCATCCTTTGTTTTCCATAAAAAATAAAAAAGTCATAGGGAAAATGAAGGATGAGACTTCAGGTAGCCCTATATCTGAATTTTGTGGCCTTCGTGCCAAAATGTACAGTTTTGTGTGTAACGGGCAGGATAAAAAAAGGGCTAAAGGCGTAAAGAAAAGTGTTGTGAAAACTGTATTATGTCATAATGATTTTGTTTATTGTTTACGTAATGAGATAGTTCGTCGTGATGTAATGAATATGATCAGAAGCCACAAACACCAACTGTTTTCAATAAAAACTAATAAAATTAGTTTGTCGGCTTTTGATGATAAGCGATACATCTTGGATGATGGACTGTCTTCTTATGCGTACGGTCACTATTGTATTTGTAATAAATGAAATTTGCTATGTATTTGTTATGTATCCACAATAAACTATGATATTGTCTTTATTGAGTAAGACTAGCATAGGTATTACATAATTATACAAACTAGATAAAATAAGTTTACTGCTTTAAATTTGTCTTCATGATGAGTGATCTGAGTTCCAAATGACGTATGCTTCCATAAGCGATCTAGCCATTGCTGTGCAATCACTTGGAGTAGATACTGAAGCATCAGCCAGAGGAAAAAGTTGAAAGTTCCAGGTTGCTGTACTGTTCAGGATTAACATATGAGGATCCTTCACAGGAATAGTAATATCATTCATTCTGATCATTCTTGTGATAATCTGACGTTGTCGGTATCCTTCGGTCACAATTTGAGACGGGTTGAATTCTTTAAGCAGTTGACACATGCTGGTAATCACTTGGTCCAGAGTTTTGGTATCTGCAGTTGTCTTCCATTTCATCTTGGATGCTGCTTCGATAAAGCGGATAATTTCGAGGTGTTCGGTAGCGAGTGTTGATATTTCTTGAGGCGCTCGCACGTCAGACTCATACTCAAGCATAAAATTTCTGTCCAAAATGACCATTGCCATCTTCATAATCACATCAAAATCGTGTTCCAACCGAACTAGTCCAAGACTTATAAAGCAGACCCTCTGTTCCGACATGGTTAGAGCAAATGAATTGTAAATTAAAACTTTTCTCCTTTTATAGCCGATCGCTGCATTCCAAAGCCATGAGTCATCAACTTCAAGTCCAGTTGTTGTCAGAATATGGCAGATTGCCAAAACGCGCCTCAGCTGGTAGCGTTGGTTATGATCTCTTCAGTGCCAGACACTGTGTGGTACCTGCTGGCTTGGGACGAATGTTAATTCCGACGGACCTTGCCATTGCTTTGCCACCAAACTGTTACGGAAGAATTGCACCTCGCTCTGGGTTAGCGTTGAAAGCAGGGATTGACGTGATGGCGGGAGTGATCGATGGCGACTACCGGGGGAACGTAGGAGTTGTGTTGGTTAACCTGAGTAGTCAGGATTTTACGGTGAACATTGGGGATCGTATTGCTCAACTTATATGTGAGCAAGTTACGAATACCTATGTGGTAGAGGTTCTGAGTTTGGAAGCCACAGATCGGGGTGGAAATGGTTTTGGGTCCACTGGACTACAACGTATCCCAACCTCTGATGTGGAAATGCAGGAAGAAGAAACTTTGATGAATGACGTTATTATGAATAACGTATAATCTGTATATTCTGTATGTATATAAATATACTAAATAAATTTTTGTTATATTTCGTTTTTGATTTATTGCTAGGTAGATTAGGTAAAATTTTCATCATGATTTTCAAAATTTATAATTTTTAAATTGTTTTCAATGCTGAATAAGATAAATTCATTTGTAATAAAAATGGGAATTTAAGGATTAGGAATTTTAGATGAAAATGGGTTTCAGTTAGGAAATTCGTCAAAAATATGACTGAAAGCTTTAAGCCCACGAATAGGGGCGAATTTGCAATTATTGGGGAACTTTCAATCTGCTACGGACCGGCCATGGAACGGAAATGAAAATGAGCTTGAAGAACCCAACGCTATACTATTTGTGCTCTGTATGTATGTATGTATACGTACTGTGTTTCCTGACATTGCACGAGGCATGAATTAATTTGGAAATTCAGATAGCATTTGATGTTTCAATTCTAAATTCATTCTGTTCAACCTGGGATTTGTTCGATTCTTCCTGCAGAGGCACCATGGTCTCACAAAGTGGGCAGTCTCGGGTCAATCCATAATTTGACAGAACACGTTTATATCTTTATAATTAACCAAAAATAAATGCCTCTTCTGTGGTTCGTTTTCATTTTATGTGACATTTACGGTTACCTTAGAAGAGCTCGGCTCTTCCTTCACGGATTGTCAGTTTTAATGATTTCTTCTTAATTTCATGCTAATTAACATTACTAGCAAAGCTTAAAGTTCCATAATTAAAACCAGCACACTTTTCTCTTTCCAATTATCCGAAAATAATTACCTGTTCTGTGGTTCGATTTTATTTTACACACCGATTTTTCAACCACATGTGAAGACTTCTGTGCAACTGCCAAGTTTTACAACCTTCGATGGTTTTCCGTTAATTACTTACTAATTAACATTAGTAACCTATTAAAAGTTTACATAATTGAAATCAGCACATCCTCCTCTTCATATTTACCAAAAAATAATTACCCTTTCTGTGGTTCGTTTTTATTCTGCAAGCCATTCTTTATCACATATGGGAGCTTCGGTTGGCCCATCGAACTGTGACTGGTTTTAGTGGTTTTAATTAAAGTTTCACACTAATTAACATCAATAACTAAGTTGAAACTTTTATAATTAAATACAGCAGGTCTTCCTCTTCATGTTTAGCGAAAAACATTTGGTAGTTCTGTGGTTCTATTTCATTATAGAAGCTGTTCAACTTTATAGGGAGAGCTCGGCTCGTCCCTCAAGTATTGCAATCCTTATTAGTTTAAACTTCATTTCAAAGCATAATTAAAGTTCATGTTTAATTAAAATTAATCCATACTCTAGCTAACCAATTAATGAAAATAAAATTAATTAAGGTTAAAGTTTAGTTAATTTACTTTAAGTGGTTTTAAAGCAAAAGGGAAGCTCGGCTTACCCTTTCACTGAACTTAACCAGGCTTTGCTTAGCTAGTGTAAATTCCTTGGATGTTCTCTTTTCTGTAAGTTTCCCTGTTTTGTAATTTAAGGGAAGACTTTTACGTCTTCCCTTATTGCCCATTTGAAGTAACAGATGTGTTTCCTTTTTGTAATGGTACAAATTCTCCGCTCTTTGAGTCCAGCTCGGCTGAGACTCAAAGGCAAGAAAAAAGAGGGGAACTGTTGGAAATTTAAAGAAAAGCTTTTATTTTAATTTATGCCTTAGCTACTTAATGGTTTTGTATTTTGTATTGTGTGTCTTCTAATGGGCTCGTACCTACTATTAGTTATTAATTAATTGTTTTACCTACCTAATCAGCAGTCTTAAGTTTTAATTAAGGGGACCCTCTGGTCCAGGTTTAAATGTGTAGTCTTGTTTTTCTCAAACGAGAAATTGACGTAGTGTCAATTTCTCGCCTGAGTGCGTTTGAATTGTTAATTTCTATTTCATCCTAATTTTAACAATAGGGGAAAGGGATTAGTTTAATTACCCTTTCCCCGTTAGTGTAAACACTTGAGATCCCGCCAAAAGTCACGTTATGATTACAACGAAAATGACCCAATCAGAATCATTTACTGCGCGCCCTTTTTGCGCAAAGGCAATTTCGGCCAATCGGAAGAATGATTGCCGAAATTGCCGTGATTGACAGGTAGACTTGTTTTGAACATCAGTCTTACCTCGTCTTCCGAACTGTACGGCCGCTTTTGGCCTCTCCCTTCACTTCCCCCTTGTTTTCTCTACACAGGGCGTTACTATGCCCAAATTCTCCCCCACCCCGGAACGGGGCTAGTGTATTAACACTAGCCCCTTGTCAACCTTTGGGGTTCTGTAGTTTAAAGGGGGTTTAGGTCTACGTCCCACCATAGGTCTCCCTCTCTCTCTCTCTTTTCTCTTTCAACTGCCTAGTTTTTTTAAAGGCGATTTCCCTCTTTTTCTGGGAATCGCCTCTGAGATTCTTACAGGACCCAGAGGTCCCTTTCAAAAATATCCCTTGAGAACTGCCCTTTAATTTAAATTATTTTATTCACTGCTATAAATGATTCTGATGATTTGTAATATCTTGCAGATATTACCTGGGTCGCGTGGATTTCCGAAAGGAAATCCACTGAGAAGCTTGGACTTTTGGGAACTCTCCCAAAAGTCCCAAATTTCAATTTCAACAAAAATTTTCTTCAATTTTAACCACAGAACGCACTCTCAAATTTTTTCTCAACTTCACTCGCCTTTCAAACTTGCAGTTCAGCTTCTTAGGGAGATTTCCTGGACCCAGGAAATATCAAACGGTTAAGACCTTTTAACTAAGGTTTTAACCCATTTGATTCAGGTTCTAACCATTACCTGCCGGTGATCTCCTGCTACCTGCCTGGATCCCTCTGCCTTGCTGCTCCCCTTGGATCCTGCTGCTCTGCCTGGATCCTTGATCTCTCAGGATTCGGCTGCCTCCCCATCCCTTGGATTCTTGCCTGGATCCTTGATCTCTCAGGATTCGGCTGCCTCTTTATCCCTTGGATCTTGTCCGGATTAGATCTCGGAGCCTCGTGATCAGTCGGTGTGAGGAACCCCGCCGTTCCCCCTGGCCCTTGCTGCTCTGATCAATCCCGTCGGATCCATTCCCTCCCTGCTCTCCTGGCCTTCCAGGACCTTGCCGATTCCTGCTCTCTCTCTCCTCTCAGGATCCTCTCTCCAGGATCTTACAGTTGCTTTTCTGTGACTAGAACTTTTCTTAGATTTAAATAGGGAAAAACAGTCTGCCAGGGCTGGATAGGGTGCACACTATTGGTCATCATTCAGGGTGATTTGTCCGACACCCTTTGCTTCTTCTTGCCTCATACAGGGTGATTTGTCCGACACCCAACTGCCATTCTGACTATCTGGATCTTGCCGTGCACTGCTATCCCCCTGGTTGAGGCTTGCTACCTCGATCCTCCGACGACTGCTTCATCTCAAACTTCAGCCGCTTCTCGGCCCTTAAGAGCCTGTTTCAAGGCTGCCAAACTTTAGGCCTGTGGGTACGGAGTTGGGACCATCCCGAAGAAGATTACCTTCTAAAAGCGAATTGACTCTCTTTATTGTCTCTCGAAAAGTTATGTTTCTTTCTTCTGTAAAATTGTCTGTCTTCTGTAAATCGTACCTTTGAGGGTACAAAACTCTTTTGTACTGTAATTCCTGGGGAAGTCTAAAAGACCGTCTAGCCTTTAGCCTTCGGCCGCTTCCTTAGGCAGGAAGTAGGATATTAGCTTCTGGCTGTCTGCCGAGCGGGCAGTTGGAACTAGTATCTAGAGCTCTGGGAAGGGTGGAAATCTGTGCGATATTGACTGTTTTATAACTTTGAACAGCATATAGGACACAGTTTGCATATAGGCAGACCCCCTCGAATCTTAGGTTCGATAGACAGAATATAGTGATTCGATAGTCTAGAAACTGCACCAGATCCTGCGATATATTATCAATTCATTCGAAATTTTATAGGTTTCAGGTCAACTTAAACTTAACTTAATTTCTTTGTAAATTTGGGTTTATGAAAGACTGCTGATTAGGGACCTGAATTGATCATATATTCATAACTTAAATTAATCTTCTTCTGGCAAAGGTACGAGCCCAGAATAATCTGTAAAAGTGTGACGTGAATTGGTCTGCTTGTTTAGTTGTCTGTCTCTGACTTTGTCTTGACTGTTTCCTACTGCTATATTTGTGTTTTTATCTTTATCACGTGCTGTTGATTATTCGTATCTCTTTTTACCATTTCTTATAAACTCTACCCGTCTCCATTCTACATTTCCTCGTCTGCAATAATCTCTTGTTCATTAAATTTGTAGTTCTTGTAGCTGATCTCTTTAGGCTCAAGTTGATTAGTTAGTTAGGACAGCTTTAGCTTTACTAGGTAGGAATTGAGTACTGGTGGATTTGTAGACTGAAATTGAGTATTGGTGGACTTGCGGTTTAAAGTTTGTGTTGGTGGACTTGGCGGACTAGATCTTTACATCCGTTGGTTTCTCGAGCACAGAGCGAAGAGAAACCCGGGATTTGAACATAGTCACTACAGTAAGACCCGTGAAGCACTTTACGATCCCCATAAGGTGGACCATCCCGGATCGGGCACGCACTAAACCAGGCTGCTTGGTTCGACGGATATAAGAGTTGCCTTGGCATCTCGTGTTCACCTGGCTGTAGTGTTTCATAGTACCTCTCAGTCTCAGCTACAGTTGCCCATAAGTTAAAGTTTAATCTTTGGTGGACTTTTTGACCTTCCTCTCTTGTCTTTTCACTACAGCCTAATAACAAAAGTGGTGGACCTGCGGGGTAGTTTGTTTCAGTGGGTCTTCTTTACCGTTTCTAAGTAAAAGCTTCTAAGTTTTTCAGTAGTTTTTTCATCCTTTTACCTCTCATTTTTTTTGTTTGCTCTTCATTTTTGTGATTGTCTGTGTGTTTGCGTGACGTTTTGTTTGCAAGTTAGGAAACTACCGGCTCGTACCTTAGGATCATCTACAGTAATCCTACCCAAACTTTTGGTACATCAGTTTTTCATTTTTGTTTTGGTAGTGTCCTTTTAACAGCAATTTTTGCCCAGTTAACTTTTATTTTCTATAATTCGTCTATAGTCTTGTTTACCTTCCTCTTTCCTTAGTTTTAGCTTGTTCATTTTGTCAGTTCATACTACCTATTTCTGGCTCACTAGTTGTTAGTTAATTAGTCTGTGCAATGGACTTATTAGATAGAAATTCCGTATTGGGTAATTTGAAAGGTAGAATTGATATGGTGGACAATGTCACCCCGAAGGGTGAGCAGCAGCAGCAGCAGCGCGAAAGGGTTCCCAGTCCCGAGGACTATCCGTCCAATTCCCTACGTTTAGGTGAGGTTGGAGAGCAGCACTCCACCTCTCATCCGTCCCAGGCAGCAGGCAGTGAATTTTCTCGTTTGGATTGGCCCAGTTTGGATTCCCTGGCCCAAGTCACTTTGACTGTAGCTAGAGATAATACCCTCACGATTGCACAAATACAGGGTTCATTCGATAGGTTGTCAGACATCTTACAAGCGCGGGTTGTAACGAATACTATTTCGCTTATGCCTATTTTTTCCGGAAAACCGACTGAGATCTTTGACGACCATTTACTCCAGTATACTAGGTATGCCCAGCGGTTGAACATGACAGATAAAGAGAAGATTTTGAATTTTAGTTCATCTCTTCGTGATAGGGCAGCAGAAATCTTTTCGTCTTTGCCAGTTGGTACTATTCCGTTGAGTAATTGGAAAGATGCAGTGACAATTCTTCGTCAGTACTTGAATCCAGCGTCGGCGTCAATGCACGCTACGGCTGATATGTTCAGAATTCGACAGGGACCAACAGAAACAGTCTCAGATTTCTCGTTTCGTCTGGACAAACATACTAGAATAGCATGGGGAGATAATGCAGATGCTACTCTGATCAAGCAACTGAAGCTAAGGCTTTTCCTCCTAGGGTTGAGAAGGGACTTGAAGCCTCATGTTCCGATGGACTCCACTAGCTACGAGGATGCTTTGATTAGGGCTCAAGAGGCAGAAGGGTCCTACTTTAGGGAAGGAACCTCGGCATTTCTGGGACCGAATCCTGAAGAAGGATCGGTGGGAGGAAGTGATGTCTCTTCCGTACTGACTAGCGCTGTGGAATCTCTGGTTCAGAATGCAACGGCGTCGGTTTCTGAGGTTAAGAAAGTAAATTGTGGGCCTGAAATTCGGGAAGTTAATCAAGGTAGCGAACATCAGAATAGGGTTCCTGAATATCAAGTTTTTCCAGCACATGATAGGTGTTTGAACTGTGGCCATCCAATCAGACTTGAGTACCGGCAGGTAAGAGGAGGACAGTATAGGCCTGACACCAATGGTTACGGTAAGGATAGGATTCAGACCCAGTTAAGCTCGGAATGTAAGTACAACAGTAGTAAAGGGGAATATAGTTCGCCAGTTTCTGGACAGCCCTTAGTATTGCCAGAACCACCTCGTACTTCCCAGCCGGGTTGGATTTCTCAGCAGGTGTCGGGTGCAGTAGATGCTACGTATGGTTCGATTTCTTCGGATATCAGAACTGATGGGTGGTCTGTGGTTCAGACGCCCAGATTGGAGCAGGTAACTGAACCGACGTTTTTGGGAAATCAGCGCTCGGGGGTCTTTGCCTTGTATCACGACTCAGGGAAAGAAAAGAGTGGTACATTTTTGGAACGACTAAGGGAGGAAAAGAGATTAGAACATTTATCGCACCGAAAGGAGGCCGATAAGGAAAGGGCGGAAGTGGATCGACTTCAGAATGAGCTCTACAGTACGCCTGCTTATCAGGAGAACTTCAGTGTGACTATTCCCGGAATGCGTAAAGGAAAGCAGGGTGGCAGCTACAGCTATGACTATGGTTCTCCATTCCATCCGCAGGGACCTCGAGCTCCGGCTCCAGGCGCGAATTCTCTTCCATCTCTATTTGCTGAACCACATGTCAATAGTGTAGTTAGTACTAGAATATCCCAAGAGAGGAACTACGGGAGGCGTAGGCCTCAGTTGGCGGGACATTCAGCCGCCCAGAATTTACCATCAGGTCAGACCAATAGAGTTAATGTACGCAATCAACCCCCAGTAAGGAGGCATCCTGGTCCACGACCAGTAAGACCGCCTCCAGTTCCTCAGTCTTGTAGTCAGAAGCGTCCATCACGAAACGGAAGGGGAATGAAAGTTTCAGTGAAAAATCAGGCAGTTCATTCGACTTCTCAGAATCCGGAGAATTCTTGTCTAGATACTAGTTTGACTTCTCAGAATTTAGCTAGTGTTTATCAGAATCCAGTGGGCGCTTGTATAGGCACTGGATCAACTTCTCAGAGTTCAGTTAGTGCTTGTGCGAATACGGAGGGCACTGAGCCTCCGCAGTCAGATGTTCCGAAGTATTTAGGCATAGACTTGTCAGCAAAGAAGAATGAATTAGCTGCTATTTTCTCTGACTTTAGTAAGGAGCTTAAAGCCCTGTTCGAGGCTCAGAATGCTTTGATTCCACTTTTGGTAAAAGGCGAGAAGCTTAAACAGGGATTGACGAAGGTCGCAACAAAACAGTCGCTTATTCCAATCCCAGAACATCAAGAAGATCCTGTATTTTATGACGCTGTCACAGGACAGGAACCGAAAGATCCTCAGTTACCGAACCAGTTGTCAGGTGTTAGTTCAGGTTGTTCTAAGTCTACTGCTGCTTCAGTTCCAAGCTCAGTGCCGGTGCCTGTTAGTTTGTCTTCAGAGTCTGGAGTTTTAGCCTTGTCCTCAAATCACTCACCTGTTTTGACGAAAGCTCAGCGCAAAAGGCTGAGGAAACGGGAGAGGAAGTTGAGAAAGGCAAAGAATGAACGGGCCGGAGATCAGGAATTGACGGGTGCACCGGTGGCTGCGCATTTGAACCCTACGCGGCCCTCTCGGTTTTGCCGGAAAGGAACAGTTCTACCATGGGAACACGTGACTGGACGGCAAAACGGACAGGAAGGTGAAAACGCTAGGGTGAGTAGTTCATGCTCCACTGACACGGATAGTGACTCACTAGGGCTGACCTCAGCCGAGCTTCGGAATCTGCGTAGACTTTTGAGAAGGGATGTATATAGATGGGTTGAAAACCACACTCGAGAACTGTTCTCAAGACAGAAACAGACTTGGGACAGAGAGATGCAGCAAAGACAGGGACTGACATCTTTGTGCATCAGCCCAAAAGAGAACGTGCAGCCCACCGCACATAGTCGCCACAGAAAGGCTCGTTCAGAAAATTTATCTGAAAGCAGTAGCAGTAGTAGTAGTAACAGTTCCTCAGTTTGCTACAGTGATGTGCCGAAGATTTTGCCCCATTTCAAGAAGGTTCAGTCAAAATCTAGGTTTCCTAGTATTTCCAGCCTCTGGTTCATCTTGTTGTTGGTATTGATGTTTGCATTTCCGTTGATCAGTGTAGTCGCTCTAGATAGTTCATCCGATTTAGTAAGCCAGTTTCCAGACAGAGATCAGGGATCCGATTTTGTGACTTTGACTGGTTGGGATGAATCATTGTCTTCAGAAGGTTCGGTCATCACTTGTCCTTGTGCCGGGTATGAACCCGTTTTGCCCCATTCCCATAGGTCTGTCGGTTTCCGGATCAAAGTGCCGACTCTTGGCCATACGTCTACTACTAAATGTGCCATAGAAATAGGTGGGTCTAGCACTTCCCAGATGGTAGAGCATAATGCAGCGCTTGAAAGGGTCAATGTAGTGAAAGGACGGGTACACATATTTTTGCATCATCCCAGGAGGCAGTTGGCTGACGATGTGTTTCCAGTTTGCAGTGAGGCAAAGTTGCTAGTAATGTGCGTCCAGAATAGAATGATCAGTGTTAGTCTTTGGAAGTTTTCAGTTAATGATATGCCGATTAGATTTAATTGTAAGGTCTCTAGCGCGCTCAGTTGTCAGATTTTCAGTTGTAATGTACGGATCCGAGTTCAGATGTTTAGTTTAGTTTGTCAAGAAGAATTATGTTCAGTATATTGGTTTGTTCAGAAGTTTTCAGTTCAGAATTGTTGGTTTATATTGGAGATTGCAGTTATCGAGTATTCAGAAGTTAATCAGTTAGTTGTTGCTAATAGTCCAGATTCTTGTTTCGCTTGTTCTTCATTGTCTTGGAAAAAGCATTTGTTGGTTTCTATTCGCCAGCCTAATCCGAAGGTGGGTGGTGGTTTTGCAGAGGCAAGATTGTTCGAATGTCGTTCATCAGTAGGTCCTTGGTCAAGTAGGCATAGTGCTTTCGCGGCTTTAGGTCAAGTTGTGCGTCCCAGAGCTTTATGTTCTCCACTATTAATTGGTCAGTATACTAAGACGCTCTTGTTATTCGAGACGGTCACTACGGGGACTGGAAACGTATCCATTCCTGCAGGGGTTTTGACCCGGACAGGGTGTTCGGAGGTCCTGTTCATTCGGGACCCTCAGCTTGAGCCGACCTTGCTCGCTGAGTACATCAAAACGCCTGACAGTGGTGTAGTTCGAATTAGACATGGCAGATACGATCACGTTAATGCCGGAGTCCTGGTTTTTAAAGCAGATGGGACTGCTCAATTTTCTGTGGGAATGTGTTCTGGCATTGAGCCTCGTGGACCACCTAAACTCGATGAGTTTTCCTTTGCGAATTCAGGTTCGGGTTGTGTAGAATGCGGAAACTCCACAACCGAGATTTTAGCCGGTATGTGTCGAGGTCAGTTAGTATCGATTGTTTCATTGATAAGTATATTTGAGAAAGCGGTTGTTTTAGTTATCGGCAATTTTCCTATTTCATGCAGTGTCTTGGTTTGCTCCCTAATATGGCTAGTATGTTTGCGTAGATGTCTAGTATTCTGGCGAACTTTCTGTCGTCGTTTAGCTCAATGGTTACACCTCATCTTCGGTTCTTCAGCGATCGATGTTGAGCTAGGTGAGGAAGTTCCAGCTAGGCCGGCTGTTGAGCCCCATGCTCCAGCTGATGCGGCAGAAGCAAAGTTCGTAGATGATGATCTTCGTGTGTGTTCTGTCTCTTCATCTCCATTATTGGTAGATCTTAACATTCGCGGATCCATTGTCCAGGGAATTCTAGATACCGGAGCTGATATTTCGCTTATTGCTGAGAGTGTAGTAAACAGACATGGTATTCCCGTTGTTCCAGTAAGAAAGTTTGAGTGGGGTACTTCAGCATCAGGACATCAAGTTTGTATAACGCACAAGATCAAGACGGCAGTTGTCTTTCCAGGGTGTCCTCACCACCCTTCGGTAGTACACACATTTTTCGTCAGTCCAACATCACCGCAGGAAGTCCTCCTGGGTACAGATTTCCTCTCCCAGTTTGACGCAACCTTTGAACTAGATATTCGCGGATCTCAAATTCGGATCAATTCGCGAACACCACCAGGTCGGTTTGTTCTGCCAATATCGAAGCCTCAGCACACGTTGATTGCAGGATACGTGGTGTCTCCTTCTGAAGAACCTGCTTGCATGTCAATGACAGCTGGGCTAGATCCAATTGTGTTTGATGTTCCGCGTATCTGTTCAGTACGTAGATCGGAAGGAAAGAAGGTTCAGTGTCACTTGAATGAAGCTGTCCAGCAAATGGATCAGGTAGATTTGTATGAGGTTTCGGCCGCGGAGTCACAAGCTGCGGCCCGGAATGTAATGAGTTCGCTTCCAGGTGCTGAGCGGGTTGCACACGTACCATCTGCAAAAGATGGTAACGGTGAGGTCCCTCCGGACCCCGTTTCGGTTATGCCGGTTGACGAGCCTGTCGTTCTGTCACGAGATCTCTGTGAGAATCTGCTTGAACAACAGCGATCTGATCCTTTCCTTTCATCTATTCGCAACTATTTGTTGAATAACTTGCTTCCTGGGGATTTCAGCCGTGCAGTAGAAGTAGTTTCCATGTCCCAAGATTTCATTATGAAAGATGGCATTTGGTATCGGTTACAGGTGACGCAGGAGGGAACCCGAAAACAGTTGGTAGTTCCCTTTCCTCTTCGTAGTCATGTTCTTTCGGCTGCTCATGTTAGCCCCTTAGTAGGACACTTGGGTGTTGCGCAGACTCACGCTCGGGTTATCAAAAATTATTGGTGGCCAGCCCACTGGGCCGCAGTTGAAGACTGTGTTAGTAGCTGTCGAGTCTGTATGACCCGCAAGACACCACAAGGAAAGAAGAGCGTGGCTGTGACACCTTTCGACCAGGTTCATGTTGATATCATTGATTTTTGTCGTCCGTCTCTTCATGGACACAGATATGTCATCATCTTTGTCGACTCCTTTTCCAAGTTCGTGATTGCTGTTCCTGTCAGAGTAGCTTCCGTTTTAGTAACAGCCTTTGTCTTTGTCGAGCATGTTTTGTTGAAATTTGGAGTTCCGGGTAAGCTTGTTAGTAGTCAAAGTCCTCAGTTTACTTCCGCGTTGAATAAGGCCATATCTCAGTTGACCCATGTGACGAAGGTGGAAACTTCTAATTGTATTTCGCAAAACAGGGACCAGGTTAGGCAATGGCATAAGCCTTTGAAGCTCATGATAGCTGCAGTTGTTGAGGAACGTAGCGACTGGGACAGAATGGTTCCCTATTGCACTTTCGTCTATAATAATAGTGTTCACGTTTTAACCGGTGACACTCCATTTCATTGTCTGCACGGTTGGGATTCGTCGTTGCCTCATGCCCGCAAGTTGGCCCAGTTTGATAAGTTCCAGGATGTACCAGATTTTGTAGTCCAGGTAACAGAGAGCCTCAGTAAGGCCTTAGACTTAGTTAAGGATTATTCCCAGGTTATCAGTATTCCCCAGGAGCAAGCTAAGGATCCAAGTACCCATAAAATTGGTTATCAGCCAGGTGACCTAGTTATGGTTCAGACCACGCAGAGTTCAGGGAAGAGAGGAGCTCCGTTGCTACCTGTTTTTGCAGGTCCGTATAGAGTTTTGACCGTTGACCCTCCGGTTGCAAAAGTTCGTCTGCCTGCTGACCGAAAGTCCCGGATTCATGCAATAAACTTTCGTCAGCTGAAACCGGTCCAGGCTCCGCTCTTGTTGTCTACTCGTACTGACGATGCTCCAGAGGAAGATGTGGAGCTAATTGTTGAGTCGTCCGTCCAGCGTAAGTGGGCACCAGTGGACCACGAGTGGTTAGTCATGCAGGCAGATAGGATTGGATTATCACAGACAGCCAGTATTCGGCACTTGGTCGAACATGGCGGGGATAGGGTGCTTACTTATCCTACTGTGGTTCAAAACGTGTTGGGTGACGGAAATTGCTTTTATCGGGTAATAGCTTATGTAGTTTTCGGTTCAGAGAACGACTACATTAAGATTCGGCAGCGGATGTTCCAGTTCCTGCGAGACCATCCAGTGGTCTTGGCTTACTTGAACCAACTAGCGCCTGAAAGAGGGTATGACCCAAACTCCATCGTCCAGGAAGGAGAGTTCGCTACTGAGTTAGAAATTTTCATCTGCGCTGCTATGCTCAATACCACCATCTTGATTTATACTAACCCATGTGCCAACCATTGGGCATGGCAAGAGTTCAGGGCTTGTATGCTTATGCCAGCCGTTGAACCAGATCCGCGTGCAATCTATATTTGGCACATGGATCGGAATCATTACTTGTATGTGCTGGACGTCGCTCGTGGTGCTTTGCGACCCTTTCACACCACTGAGCCGGACATTCGACCCTCCGTCTTAGCACCCCGTTCCGTGTCTCGTCGTAGTTCTTGTTAGTTTTACTCTTGTTAATTGTACAGATTAGTTAGGCTTATTTGGGACTCGCTGCAACTTGTCCTGCATATTTGATTTTTGAACTTTAATTCCTGATTGCTCACAGTTATGCCCACCGTTGTTCTACCAGAATGTTAAGAAGAATGTTACTTCTCAAAAAAAATAAGACAAGGTAAACTACGAATCAACTCCCCATTTCTTCCCTCATTTTTGTTTACATTACTTTTGGTACCGCATACCTGGGTGGTTGACGCGTCGCTGCCCAGGATTTTTCATGTTTCTTTGCTAAACGCAACTGGGTATTCGCACAGTTGCCAAAAAATCCCATCCCTTCCTTTAAACAATTAAAACCACTTATAACTTTTAGGGCTTGTGCACTCCCTAAAAGTTTGCATTTCATTATTAAAACTATAATCTCCCAAAAATTTACTAAAATTAACCAATAAGTAATTTTCACCCCTCTCGCCTTCAATCTGCCTCAAATTCTCCCCTTCCTTATCCCCCCTCTAACACCCATTAAATTTCTTAAATTTATGTGAAATTAACTGTAACGGTGTTACGTCAAAAAGTCCTTTCACAGAAATCACTTATCAGACAAGTTGCTGAGTTTGTACATAGTTTTTCATTCGAATCGCAGGTTGTCATCTGTCCGTCTAGCCATCTCATGAGTACATTTCTATATTTGTCATTGTATCGTAGTTGTATTACTGTCTCACTGTGTAGGTCATCATCAATAGATTCAGTACATCATATCATTTCTTCTTCTGTTAACCTCTTCTACTTGTCAATAATCTAGGTTCTAATCAGTCCCAGTTCTCTTTAGCTTCCTTAGGTGCCGACTAATTATAAGCGACGGAGGGCCCTGGAAACTGGCAGCCTCCAAAGGGTCTTTTCCTGCGTACTGCCGAGCGGACGCAGGTACACACGCTTTAATAAGCTGTTGTGGTAAAGAGTTAAATGGCCTTTCCTTGACCAAACCGTTCTCCGTTGCTTTAGGTTTGGAACCATAAATCTGCTACCAAACTCTCTCAAGGCTTTCAAATTTCTGCTGTTTCCGTACACCTCCCGTTGATCCCGGGAAGTTCCTTGTTGGCTTGCTTTCTTGAGCTGCGCTGGAATGGACTGCCTATCGCATTGACGATGAGGGAGTCAGCTTCCACCCGCGCTCCAGTGCTGCCATTGTCCTGGATCAGCCTTAAACAGCCGGTTTCCAAGGATGGCAGGATCACTTTCTGGGTCCCAACCGGTTTACCTTCACGGAATATCGGCAGAAATGCTCATCCAAATCCAATCTAGTCTACACTCTGCCCCATAACACCCCTTCAAAGAGAGTAGTCGGTGAGAACACAACCCCGGCGAAACCCACGTCAGAATTTCTACTAAACTGATTTGAGGTTAACAACGAAATATTTCAAGCCTTTTCTTTTCTTCTTTCCGCAACTTTTTTTTCTTAATTTTACTTGTTTTTGGTCAATAATCAGCAGTTCTTTTCAATGATTTCGAAGCGTTTACTGTTTACAGTCTAATGCGCGAAACATGCAAGCAAATAATTTTCACCAAACATAAAAAGTTGTGACGCACATGATTATTTTAATCGCTATTTAGTTTCTTTTTTCTTTTTCCGAACGTAAAAACTTGATGTACGATCTTGCGAATTTGTACTAACCTTGTTTTGTGTACAGTCACTTTCTTTTTCTTTTGCGATGGCCACTGACTCGGACTGAGTAACTTGTGTTATTGACAACCTTTGACAGGATATTGCTATTTCACTTCGTCAATAAATCGCATATGTGTGCAGTTTTCTATTTCAATATAAGGTTACTTTCGGACTAGCTAGGCAATATGTTCAAACTAAGAGACGATATCTTTAGTCGATTAGTAATTTTCTTTTTTTTCCTACAAATACGTTTTCTATTTCAAATTTCCGACTCATTTTTGAATGCTGACTTTGCATACGATTGATCACGATACAAAACTGCCGGGTCCCCTTAACTTGGTGCTCAACTTTGACCCCGTTGAAATGGTTATGGAATCTGGTCCTGGTACCCCTCGGGACGGATTCATGTCTGGGGTTGTCAACTTCGGTGAGACGCCATCGGTCCCTGGTCCTCCGGGTTTCTGGAATCAACTCGAGTTCAATGCCGATTCCAATGTCTGGAGGACCCTATGGCTTTGCTGCCAGTGGCTGGGACTGGCAGTTCCTCCCAGACAACCTGCTTAGGACCCATTCGTTCGGTCGCAATGGAAACAAGATGAGCAACGGTGCTCACGTCTGTCGTTTCATCTTCATTCCATTTTGCTGGGCCCTACAATGATACGGTTCCTACACCTCCGGCGGTCTTTCTTCCTCCTCAAGACCATTGGGAGCAATGTCCAACTGCCCCAGTGTGTTCTTTCCTTTTTTATATGCCGTCATCCAATTTTTCCACACCATAGTCCAAATCCATCCCCTTTAAACCAGGGAGGGGTTAAAGGAAAGGGCTTGATGGTGTACCTGATGACAGATATGCTTATGATAAACTTCCATGATAAACATTGGTTATACTTCTACAAATCAAAGTTTAAGAAAATTAAGTTCAAGGTTTTGCAAAGTTCAGTAATCACTATATTCTGATCCCTCAGGTGCAAGTTGTGGGTGGTAAAGCTTAAATCATATCAAGTCTCACGGAAAGTTGAATGTTTATTATTTGGAAGGCTCAAATGCCTGTTAGCGTTGAGTTTTGATTTTGAATGAAGTATGAGGAATCGGGACGAGAAAATTCCCCGATCATGATATTAAAGAATCCCATCTGACTAGTATTTTCCCTTGAGTGAGAATTCCAGGAGTTGTTGAACATTACAACTCCTCATTCAGCTACACACGCACTTGCCACGCTTGTGATTGGAATAAACAGTCAGTACCCATAGATTTCCTTATGAAAATTCTCTGTATGTTTTGCTTAGCTAGACTTCCTCAAACAATATTGTTTAACACTCACCGTTTGAAAAATTGTTACGTAATATCCTGTCTAATCTTGTATGAATATTAATGACTTCTCGATCGTACGTATGTTCTTGTATAGCAGTATTCCAGTTGTTTATTTGATGACACGTTCATTCGTATTCTTGTATTCGTGACAGTTTCTTTTGGGTTATCTGTTCCACCCCATAGCCGAAAAACAGCCCCTTTAAACTTGGGAGGGCTGTAATAAAAATGGGAATTTAAGGATTACGGATTTTAGATTAAAATAGGTTTCAGTTAGGAAATTCGTCAAAAACATGACTGAAAGCTTTAAGCCCACGAATAAGGGCGAATTTGCAATTATTGGGGAACTTTCAATCTGCTACGGACCGGCCATGGAACGGAAATGAAAATGAGCTTGAAGAACCTGCTATACTATCTGTGCTCTGTATGTATGTATACGTACTGTGTTTCCTGACATTGCACGAGGCATGAATTAATTTGGAAATTCAGATAGCATTTGATGTTTCAATTCTAAATTCATTCTGTTTAGTCTGGGGTTCACTCGACTCTTCCTGCAGAGGCACCATGGTCTCACAAAGTGGGCAGTCTCGGGTCAATCCATAATTTGACAGAACACGTTTATATCTTTATAATTAACCAAAAATAAATGCCTCTTCTGTGGTTCGTTTTCATTTTATGTGACATTTACGGTTACCTTAGAAGAGCTCGGCTCTTCCTTCACGGATTGTCAGTTTTAATGATTTCTTCTTAATTTCATGCTAATTAACATTACTAGCAAAGCTTAAAGTCCCATA
The DNA here is from genome assembly GCA_030248195.1 of Trissonchulus latispiculum. Classification (NCBI taxonomy): domain Eukaryota; kingdom Metazoa; phylum Nematoda; class Enoplea; order Enoplida; family Ironidae; genus Trissonchulus; species Trissonchulus latispiculum. The sequence continues at coordinate 24,960 of JASAND010020651.1, read as the reverse complement.
ATTAAAACCAGCACACTTTTCTCTTTCCAATTATCCAAAAATAATTACCTGTTCTGTGGTTCGATTTTATTTTACACGCCGATTTTTCAACCACATGTGAAGACTTCAGTGCAACTGCCAAGTTTCACCACCTTCAATGGTTTTCCGTTAATTACTTACTAATTAACATTAGTAACCTATTAAAAGTTTACATAATTGAAATCAGCACATCCTCCTCTTCATATTTACCAAAAAATAATTACCCTTTCTGTGGTTCGTTTTTATTCTGCAAGCCATTCTTTATCACATATGGGAGCTTCGGCTGGCCCATCGAACTGTGACTGGTTTTAGTGGTTTTAATTAAAGTTTCACACTAACTGACATCAATAACTAAGCTGAAACTTTTATAATCAAATACAGCAAGCCTTGCTCTTCATGCCTAGCGAAAAATAATTGGTAGTTCTGTGGTTCAATTTCATTATAGAAGTTGTTCAACTTTATAGGGAGAGCTCGGCTCGTCCCTCAAGTATTGCGACCCTTATTAGTTTAAACTTCATTTCAAAACATAATTAAAGTTCATGTTTAATTAAAATTAATCCATACTCTAGCTAACCAATTAATGAAAATTAAATTAATACGGTTAAAGCTTAGTTGATCCAGTTTTAGTGGTTTTATAGCAAAAGGGAAGCTCGGCTTACCCTTTCACTGAACTTAATTGGTTTTGCTTAGCTAATGTGAATTCTTTTGAAATTCTCCTTTTCTGTTAGTTTTCCTGTTTTGTAATTTAAGGGAAGTCTTTCATGTCTTCCCTTATTGCCCATTTGAAGTAACAGATGTGTTTCCTTTTTGTAACAGTACAAATTCTCCGCTCTTTGAGTCCAGCTCGGCTGAGACTCAAAGGCAAGAAAAAAAGAGGGGAAATGTTAGAAATTTAAAGAAGAGCTTTTATTTTAATTTATGCCTTAGCTACTTATTTGTTTTGTATTTTGTATTGTGTGTCTTGTAAAGGGCTCGTACCTACTATTAGTTATTAATCAATTGTTTTACCTACCTAATCAGCAGTCTTAAGTAAGGGGACCCTCTGGTCCAGGTTTTAATGTGTAGTCTTGTTTTTCTCTTTAAGCGAGAAATTGACGTAGTGTCAATTTCTCGCCTGAGTGCGTTTGTGTTAATCTTTTCCATTAGTCTTACAATAGGGGAAAGGGATTAGTTTAATTGCCCTTTCCCCTTTCACGTAAACACTTGAGAGCCCGCTCGAAGTTATTTTATGATTACAACTAATGACCCAATCAGAATCATTTAGTGCGCGCCTTTTTGCGCGGAGGACAATTTCGGCCAATCAGACGAATGATTGCCGAAATTGTCATGATTGACAGGTAGACTTGTTTTGAACATCAGTCTTACCTCGTCTTCCGAACCGTACGGCCGCTTTTGGCCTCTCCCTACACTCCCCCCTGTTTTCTTTAATATAGGGCGTTACTATGCCCAAATTTTCCCCCCACTCCGGAACGGGGCTAGTGTATTAACACTAGCCCCTTGTCAATTTTTGGGGTTTCAGATTTAAGGGGGGTTTAGGATATACATCCCACCTTTAGGTCTCTCTCCCCAATTTTCTACTCTCATTTAACTAGTTTTTTAAAAGCGATTTCCCTCTTTTTCTGGGAATCGCTTCTGAGATTTATTACAAGGACCCAGAGGTCCTCTTTCAAAATATCCCCTGAGAATGCCCCGTTAAATTAAATTATTTTATTCATTGTTGTAAATGATTCTGATTTAGTAATATCTGTACGATATTACCTGGGTCGCGTGGATTTCCGTAATGAAATCCAATGAGAAGCTTTGACATTTGGGAACCCGCCCAAAAGACCCTACTTTCACGGTCAAATTCAAATTTTCTCAATTTTAAACCACAGAACGCACTCTAAAATTTTTACACAAAGTTACTCACTTCTCAAACTTTGAATTCAGCTTCTTAGGGATGATTTTCTGGACCCAGGAAATATCAAACGGTTAAGACCTTTTAACTAAGGTTTTAACCCATTTGATTCAGGTTCTAACCATTACCTGCCGGTGATCTCCTGCTACCTGCCTGGGTCCCTCTGCCTTGCTGCTCCCCTGGGATCCTGCTGCTCTGCCTGGATCCTTGATCTCTCAGGATTCGGCTGCCTCCCCATCCCTTGGATTCTTGCCTGGATCCTTGATCTCTCAGGATTCGGCTGCCTCTTTATCCCTTGGATCTTGTCCGGATTAGATCTCGGAGCCTCGTGATCAGTCGGTGTGAGGAACCCCGCCGTTCCCCCTGGCCCTTGCTGCTCTGATCAATCCCGTCGATCCGGTTCCCTCCCTGCTATCCAAGCCTTCCAGGACCTTGCCCCTCTTTCCAGACCTCTCAGGATCCTCTCTCCAGGAGCCTACAGGTGCTTTTCTGTGACTAGAACGTTTCTTAGATTTAAATAGGGAAAAACAGTCTGCCAGGGCTGGATAGGGTGCACACTATTGGTCATCATTCAGGGTGATTTGTCCGACACCCTTTGCTTCTTCTTGCATCATACAGGGTGATTTGTCCGACACCCAACTGACACTCTGACCATCCGGATCTTGCCGTGCACTGCTATCCCCCCTGGTTGAGGCTTGCTCCCTCGATCCTCTGACGACTGCTTCATCTCAAACTTTAGCCGCCTCTCGGCCTTAAGAGCCTGTTTCAAGGCTGCCAAACTTTAGGATTGCGGGTTCGGAGTTGGGACCTCCCAGAAGAACATCATTCTAAAAGCGATTGACTCTCTTTATTGTCTCTCGAAAAGTTATGTTTCTTTCCTCTGTAAAATTGTCTGTCTTCTGTAAATCGTACCTTTGAGGGTACAAAACTCTTTTGTACTGTAATTCCTGGGGAAGTCTAAAAGACCGTCTAGCCTTTAGCCTTCGGCCGCTTCCTTAGGCAGGAAGTAGGATATTAGCTTCTGGCTGTCTGCCGAGCGGGCAGTTGGAACTAGTATCTAGAGCTCTGGGAAGGGTGGAAATCTGTGCGATATTGACTGTTTTGTAACCTTAAACAGCATATAGGACACAGTTTGCATATAGGCAGACCCCCTCGAATCTTAGGTTCGGTAGACAGAATATAGTGATTCGATAGTCTAGAAACTGCACCAAATCCTGCGATATATTATTAATTCATTCGAAATTTTGTAGGTTTCAGGTCAACTTAAACTTAACTTAATTTCCCTGTAAATTTGGGTTTATGAAAGACTGCTGATTAGGGACCTAAATTAATTATATAGCATAAATTAATCTCTTTCTGGCAAAGGTACGAGCCCAGAATAATCTGTAGGTGTGTGACTGGAATTTGTTTGCTTGTCTGGTTGTCTGTCTTTGAATCTGCTTCTACTGTTTTCTACTGCTATATTTGTGTTTTTATCTTTGTCACATGCAATTGATTATTCGTATCTCCTTTTGCCTTTTCTTATAAACTCTACCTGTCTCCATTCTAAATTTACTCGTCTGCGTATAATCTCTTGTTCATTAAATTAGTAGCTCTTGTATCTAATCTCTCTAGGCTCAAGTTAGTTAGGACAGCTTTAGCTTTACTAGGTAGGAATTGAGTACTGGTGGACTTGTAGACTGAAATTGAGTATTGGTGGACTTGCAGTTTAAAGTTTGTGTGTTGGTGGACTTGGCGGACTAGATCTTTACATCTGTTGGTTTCTCGAGCGCCGAGCGAAGAGAAACCCGGGATTTGAACCTGGTCACTACAGTAAGACCCGTGAAGCACTTTACGATCCCCATAAGGTGGACCATCCCGGATCGGGCACGCACTAAACCAGGCTGCTTGGTTCGACGGATATAAGAGTTGCCTTGGCATCTCGTGTTCACCTGGCTGTAGTGTTTCATAGTACCTCTCAGTCTCAGCTACAGTTGCCCATAAGTTAAAGTTTAATCTTTGGTGGACTTTTTGACCTTCCTCTCTTGTCTTTTCACTACATATATAACACTGTCCACTCCTAACTTGGATATTATAGGAAACTGCCATTTATATCATACACTTTATTAGCATCAAGAAAATTAGGAGTGATCATCACTCTTTGAACTATGTCGAAATTTCAAGCTTGACATTATGTAATTATTTATTGGAAGCAGCTCACGCTCTTTACGAAAAGATAGATTTGCAGGCTGTTGTAATAAGCTGTAAACATTGTTTTCGCGCAAACAGTTTGTCAATCAATGCAGAAACATTAAAGGCTTTGCGTAATAATAAAATACATATTTATGCCAATGACTATGTCCGGGAGATATTACTGAAATATTTTTGACTGAAGATTCAAGAGACAATAGAAATTAATTTTATCATAAAAACAATATTATAATGTATAGAGACATACAAAGGAGCCAAAAGTTAGAGAAAAATTGAAAATATAACATAAATTGTAAATTTTCTGGTGAAAGTAGTTCAAAATTTAGCATAAAGATTGTGTGAACAAAATAACTCTTGACCTGCTCTGACCCGCGGGTACCCACTGACCTGAAAGTCGGCCCGCGGGTACCCACGACTCACTTCCAACTCTGCGCTTACGTACGAGCGTGGACGTCAAATACGCGCGTTCGCTTGCGTATTGAATTATTAAATCACCATTAAGGTGCGGTCATAGTTCCTGACGCAAGCAGGCGCGCGTCGACGCGCGCATGTAAATAAGCGTCTGTATGCGTTCGTAAGCATGAATTCGTTACAACTGATATTAAACGGCTAAAACGGCATGGTACAATCTGAAGCTTCGACGCGCGTCTCTATACGACTATGAATGCACCTTTAGCTTTGTTAAGCGAGTGTCAATACGCAACTGATTTGAAAAGCATTCAAATGCACTAGGAAGCGTACAGTGTCGTACATAATCTTCCTATCATTTACTTTGGGTTACACTAATTTCAACCTTTCTGAGTTGCTGACCCTAAGATAGAGCTCAAATATGCAAGGATTAGAGCTAAGTCAGTGAGTATGTTGCAATGTTATGCCTGCGGGCCTCTTTCGGCTCAAAGTAAACCGGTGTATCGGATGCGTTTAATAGAGTTCTTGCTCAGACTTTTCAAGACGTAAGGACAAAAATCTGTTAGTTTCTGTAGTTTAGAGACTTTCGGGAAACTACTGAAGGATATATATACTGAGATTATACCTCAAGACGTCAACTGACGATACGTACAAACTTCAAAAAAGTTTTACTTTGCCATAGTAACAGTAGTTATGTATGCTTCTGAAATATGAAAACAATCCAAGCCATACAAAAATACAATTAATTGTAAATTTTTTACTACTACACTCATGATATTTCCTGTGCACTTTAGCCAGGCAGCAACACAATAAAACAAGGCACAATGAGCAATTTGAAAATTTAATTAATTACGTAAGATAACAGTAGTAGGGTAGAAATGGCGGTTCTAGACCCCAACGGGGGCGCGGCGGAAGAGCAAAGGAGGTGCACCCTGGCTTTGACCTAATTAGAACAGACTAATTGAGAGGGCTACAGAAAGGAGACCATCAAATTTGGAGAAAATGGAAAACGAAGTCATGAAATTTTCGGAAAGGGACAAAACCCATTTATCATCTCAAACAAAAGTGGCACTCAAAAGCTCCCCTCTCCCCAGCTCGCCTAGGTCTGAGCTAAGTCAACGCGTGTCACTCTTTGAAATAGTGGAGCACTTAGCACTTCTTCAATTTTGTTGTTTAAGTGGAAAATGCAAAAAAATTGTCTGATTGAAACGAATTTAGGATACATACAGTAGGGGGTGTCAGCTGTTTTTAGGCGAAAGGTTTCTGGGATTTTGTTGCTGGGGAAAACTAAACTAATTTCCTGTAAGTTGTATCTGGAAAGAAAAAACACCGAAAAATGAATTAAATTGAGTCAAATTTAATTGAATAAAGCTGTCAAAATTTTTAATATCCTTGTAGACCTGCACTGGCTTTGTCAAAAATCAAATTAAAAACACTTGCAGTTTATCACATTTGCTAAATTAAGCTGTCGATTTCTAATTTCTATTATCTATTTGTTTAATTCGTTTCGCTAAAGGAAGAAGTAGAATTTATAGGTAAGAAAATTAAAGAGAAAAAGCTTCTAATGAAAGGCAAATAATGGCTCTTCTTGTTTTGGATTCCTTTTAATGTTTTTCTCATCGTGCTAATTCAGGAATCAAAATCCAAAAGCCGGACCGAATTACATACGATCGCTTAATGAAAATTCGATCCCGACATTTTTCCTAACTGCGAAAATTCGGCTAGTTGATTTTATTCGGGAATGTTTTGGTTCAACCAGGAGTAGATATTAAGAGTATCCGACTAGGCATCCTCTCTGTTATCGTAGCAAAAACTATGCTCTGCTCGCTAACGGCTGATGGCTCAAATCCTAACGACCCCACTGCAAATTAGTATCTGGTCACTAGCTCTATGCGCAGCAAAACACAAGCTATATGAACATTTAATTTGTGTCTGCCTCGAGCTTCAGAGCGCAAGCATAAACGTTCTAGGTTCTTTGAAGTGACGGGCCTGATTTGTGGGTAGGGCGGATCAGCCGTTAGCGAACAGAGCATGGATTTTGCTCTGATAACAGAGAGAATGCCTAGTGCCATACTCTTATCTATTATATACTCTTGGTTTAATGAGCATGACTTGTCACTCAAAAGAGTTTAGTAGCCAGTTGTACAAATGCTGGGAACGAAAAAAGTGAAGAAAAGTGTCCAGAGCGAGGATCGACCCTCCCCGATCCTAATAATATAAGAGTATGACAAGCGTCACACTCTATGTAGTCAGCTCGAGAGGCATGCTCTGCGCGCTAACGGCCCACCCCCCCCCCGCAATTGCGTACCTAGTGGACCCCCCCCCCGCAAATCAGTGCCTAGTACGCAATTGCGTATGTTCATTTATTGGGTATGTTCACTCGCTGCTGCAATATTCCATTTATTGGGACCCCCCCGCAAATGTGACCTTTCATTCGACATTGAAAAGTGATAGGTCACATTTGCGGGAGGGGGGTCCCGATAAATAGAATATTGCAGCAGCGAGTGAACATACGCAATTGCGTACTAGGTACTGATTTGCGGGGGGGTCCACTATGTAAGCAATTGCGGGGGGGGGGGGGGTGGGCCGTTAGCGTGCAGAGCATGGCTCGAGAGCTGATAACATAGAGCCTGCACCAACAACTTTGAAAGGTTGAAATCAGTGCAATAGCCTAGTTGCCTTCGGTGGTGTATGCCAGTATAGTAATTCCTTTTATAAACACCAACAACCAATCTAAGGCTAATTCTAAAAACAAAGGAAACCCACAAGAGAACCCAGATGCCCAGATACCAAGAATTAAAGTTTGATGGTTCATATCAGTTCAAATCAGGAATAACCTAATCAAGGCTAATGTCAAAGCTAGACCTAGACCTGACTTGAATCTCTAATGATACAAGGAAAAGCTAAGTAAATGGGGGCAAACTTAGTCATAAGTCTTCAAAGTCAGTTTGAGAAAGGTTGAAATCAGAAAAGAGTAATGTGAAGAAAAGTGTTCAGGGCAGATGATATTGCGCTATCACTCAACTACTTAAACCCCTGCATCAAAACTTTCGGTGATACTAAGGCAATGGCAATGGCAATGGCTAAGGCTTTTGAAAAAACTTAAATGATTTAATTCAAATTTGATAAGGATGAAATTTGAATGCATTTGATTGAGCAAAATTTCAAAATTCTGAATACACTCCTAGAAAAGGTTTTGGCAAAATTGGAGACAAAAGTGCTTTGTTGACCTCGGTGGCTTGGAAAAATTAAAAATTTTAACTTTAATAATTTGAAAACTTTAATTTTTATAATTTCAAAATTTTGCTGCAGATCGTTTGGAAATGCATTCAAATGTATCATACCAAGTTACGCAACGGTGTGGTTCTGCCTTGGTATAGCCAAACGTTTTTAACCCGGGTTCAGGTTGTCATTCCCTCGCTAGGTTTTGTAATTCAGGTTCGAATTTCCAGGAAAGCCAGTCGGATTGGCGCATCCAAGCTGTTAGGTGCATTTTCGATCGAAGATTGGATCGAGTTCAATTTATGGGTAGGACGGGCACACTGTTCAATCATGTTCATTTCAAAATTTTGTCTGACAAGAAATTTCTGAAAAAGAAAAATCCTGAAAAATTCATGAACATAAAATCTTAAAAACCTACTAGATTGAACTCTTTCCACGGGTGATTTTGCCACTTTTCCATCCGCAGATGAGGTTGTGGTTCCGGTGCCATTGGTTTGAAGACTTGTGAAACTGGAGGCTTTCTCGGACAGCGTAGACTGACGCGTTGGCAGGGCAAACGGAATCTCTTTCTCGCTTTCCTCCTCACTGAAACAAAAAAAGAGCGGGAAAATAGCTAGGATAAGCCAGCCACCTAGCTACTGCAAGCACGTTAGATTGAGCGTTTCACAAATTGTAGAAATATGTAAGAAATTAATTAGACTTTCCAGATTGGGATTATTAAACCGAGAATTGTTCACGGCACATGCTTGACAGTCCTTATTTTGTAAAGTGAGCATATTCCAAAGTAGATGCATTTTAAGAAAGTCAAAAAATCTGTAAGGTGTGCACATACCGAGTAATCAACAAATATCACTTTTTGCACATTATGTTATCTCTTATCTGCCTAACGTAGAAGACTTTTGTACAAGAATATTACAAAATATAACAACTTTTGCAATTTAAAACTAAGTACAACTTTACTTTTAATAATGGGAAAGGAAGCATCATTCATGGTGTCAAAAAGGAAGAAACTATGCACCCACATGTTATCATAATACGTAATTTTGTGTAAACAGTCAACGTATTCTATCAAGCCAACATAACGTAATCATACTATCAGCATGCACAGTTAAGACAGCGCAGTTTCACAAGTTTCTTTACGCCACAGCTTTTCAAGGCCTCGTAGCTTAGATGGCAAAGCGCTGGTCTAGTAAACCAGAGACCGTGGGTTCGAGTCCCACCGGGGCCTGATTTTGACATAATTTTTCCTTTTTGTTAGTTTTTTACCTAATTACAGATAAATTTTACTACATTATTATACAACAAATTATTATACTAACTATATTAAATTATTATATAACTATTATGCACCATAATAGTAAGTCCTTGAAAAGTTATGCAGTGAACTAATGTATAAACCTTCGCTGTTCATTATATATAATATTGTAATTATACTAATTGTATATTATCATACTATATTATTACAACTCTATTATATAATCTTAGATTCTAAACACTATAAAAACTAATATATTAAGGTATGATAATTATATTAACAAAATTGTAATGGTTTCAGTACTGACAGACAATATAAGTTCAAAACATTTGAAAAACATTTTAATCTTAACAATACCATAAATGCTATTCTACCAGAATTACAATTAAGCTAATGATTTACCTTACAATTAAGCTAAGATTACCACTGCTAAGAGACTTCCATAGTGTTGCTACAGGAGGAACTAAAGTCATCGAGATGCAACAAAAATTAAAATTAAATTCCTGGAAATAAATTAAATACAGATGGATTTTTGAGGTTGTAATCAAAAGCTGACTTTACCACGAAGCTGAAATGAAGCTAATACTTGCATTTCTTTCACTCATTAGTTAAGGGGTAAGGAACTGATTTAGATAACTCCCAACATTCAGTTAAACAATAATTAGTTTCAAAACAGTAGTCACAAGGGAGGTAACAGTACCTGATGAAAAATGTCTCCAAAATTGATTTTAGAGACACGGAACTAAAAATGTTCTTATGGGGATGCCCCCCAAAACTAAATCCTGAAGAGCTCAACATTTTAGCCTAAAGGGCGACTGATGGTTAAACAAGATTAATACTAAACCGAAATGATTTTATTTGTGTATCAGGTGAAAGAAAACAAAATTCTCGCAAAAATTTTTTTGAAAAGGCTCGAGACTTCCAAACTATATAAATCTACAGTTTTTTTTACAAAATTTTGAGACAGTCTAAGTTCAAGCAATATGATTTCAGTCAAAACAAAATGTCTAGAAATGTCTAAACCAGATGGTTTACATTTTTGGCATATATACGTTACATATGTTCCGTGTCTTGTCAAAAAAGTAAGGATTCGTCTAGGTAAGGCTTTTGTCAAAAAATCAGGATTTTTTCGACAATGAAAGGTAAACACCTGTCGATTTTCAATCGATAGATTACCACGAATACTTGATACTTAATTCGGGAAGTGCTGAAAGTTTCGTCACAATAACAAAATTGTTTCGGTTTGAGCAGCTCAGTCAAGAGGCGGAGAGACGAAGATCACGGATAGAAAACATGACTCGGTGCAAATAAATTCGGCTTTACGGAAACTGACTGTTTGCTATGTAATTAGCGGAATGTAATTGTAATGTTATTTTCGTCATGTAATTATTTGGTTTGCTGCAACATTTTACATTTACTAGCTAAATGAAAAGTAGCTGACAAACAGTGATAATTCATATCCCTTCCCTATTTTGCTTGTAAATAAAATATCTTGCAAGAGATAATTAATGCCAAAAGCTTTGGAAATGCAAGCTTCCCAAACATTAATCATAAGCTTTTCAAGCCTTCATAAAATATAATACATTTTCAGTTCTGTTGGCATACCCAAGATCTTATACGTAGCTGGATTCATAAATTTCTATAGCCAGTTTTTTCCCATAGCGCCACACCCCAGTTGCTTTCGCGATGAGAAGTAACGCCAGACCAAATTTGCTCAAGGGTCCCTGATCTGACATTGAATAATTGCAAATGCAATTACCAGAGGCATAGGCAAGGCTACTGCCGGAGCAAAAGTATCCGCAATACTCTCAGCGTATCATGAACGCCCGTTGGCTCCTTCCATAGGGGGTTTCCCCCTTGTACGGTCAACTCCTTGAAAATCTCGGATAACAACAAAACAATTTTTGGTGGGAATTACTGGCTCCCCAATGCCATGCCTATTCCAAACAATAAACTAAAATAATGGGCTCTGATTAATTGATTAACCGATTAACTGATTAACGGGCAATGGGTCTAGTCGGAAGTCAAAATAGATGTGGCTAGCTGCTTGTAGCTACTAATTTAAGTTGAAACTAAATTAAATCTGTAAAAGTGTGTTTGTATATTTACTTAAAATTTATTTTATTTCTCATTTAAATGCAAGACTTTTGTGTAATGCTAACGATAAAGCTAATATGGCATCATAAACTTTAAATATGAATTTGCTTCCTCCAAATATTTTATGTTTTGGTTAGAACTTAATTGAAGCATGAAAAACAAAGGTGGTTCTCAATCTAAAGTAATCTTATAATTAACTGGTTTAAGCTCTAGTACAACTTTATTGAGTCTAGTACAAAGTTACCAAGTTTTAGTTACAGTTACAGAAATACGAACTCTCAGTATTTCTTGAGATATTAGAGTTCAAACATCAAAAAATTTACAACATCCCATGAAATTTGAGATGTATTGAGTAAAGGATAAGATAAGAGTATTGAGGTACAAATTGATAGAGAAGATTTAAGGGGAAAGGTGTTTGGAGATGTATTGAAACTGGGCGAAATCAAAATTAAGAAAAATTTTGAAATGTAGTGCATCAGAAATTCATTTTTGGCATATGTGATAAACAAGGTAATGCGTTAGCGATAAGGTGCTAAAAGGATACTACTCCGCTTTTTTGCCGAACAAAAATGCTATGATAGGAGTTGAAAATTTCCATTAGTATATTCCTGACGCTACACTCACACTCTGCCGAGGGTATAAATGAAGTTCTCTGGAAAGATAGCTTTTTTGTTACCTCACTAATAGGAGGATCTCGAAAAGAAATGTATATCTAAAGGCACCCCCACATCATTTCTATAGAGCACGGTTTATTTAGGTCAGAAGATATGAACTGTGGTATTTAATTGCTTTCCAGCAATTTTCCATTTTGCGGGTCACCGCAGACCCTGCAGTTATGTAGAATCCTAATTCTTTGGCATCAGAAAGCTGGAAAGCATGTGTCACTACAGTTTGGGTTCGAATTCAAACATAAGCTTGGTTCGATTGTGTCTGAGTTGCTCAAATCGGCAGACCGTTGGCCTGGACCGTCAAAGGTTGTGGGTTCGATCTTCATCTGCAATGTGATAACTACTAAGTTCCAGAAATGGAAAGTTTAGAAAGTGTCCCTAAGTTGTTAAAGTTAAAGTTACAGTTTTTAGCAAATCACTCTAACTGGAGACCAACTCCAAAACGTGCATTTTGAAACTGACGTACACACAAAGATTACCGGTTATTATATGTTGAATATATATGTTGATTATATGTTGAAATTATGTGTTTTTTGCTCACGGTGCAATGGTAGTGTTCTCGACTCTAAAAACGTGGTTCGATTCCCGGCAGTGTCAAATCTTTACACTTATGTATCTTCCACACGATTTGAGTACCTGTGAATGAAAATTATTGAGTAAAAGCTTGAAATCAAAATGACATTTACAGCAAGAAGCTATTCTATAGAAAATGACAGCCCTGTGCCGGTGGCTGATATGATACGTATATGCTGAAACCAAATTTTATTGTAATTTTTTGAATTCCATTTTAAGCAAATCCACACAACTTGTTCGCACACTCTTAAAATGTTCCAGTAGAAACTACAGGAATCACTTCTGTAGATGATAAATACAAAAGCTTTTGTAGAAAATACAGGTTAACTCTTGTAATTTCTACAGGTCATCCTTGGTAGTATTTACCGGATATACTTTGGTAGAACGGATTACAAGTTAGACTAGTATTCAATACAAATGAAACCTGTAGTTTTCACTGGTTTACAGGTTTACTCTACAGGAAAGTACTCGATACGCTGATAACGCAAACTGAGTATATAAGGGCGACAGTGGTCATAATTTTTGCAGACTGAAACTTTTTGAATATTTTCAAATTTTCAGTCTTTCAACACCCCGTGGGTGATTTTTTTGTAACGGCCGCTCCCTGCCGAAAATATTTTTTCGCCTGCCCCCCCTTTTGAAATAACGGGTTGCTCCAGTAAAATTTACAGGTTTTGTCTTGTAAAAACTACAGGTTTGGTATCTGATTTAGGATTGTCAAAAAAAGTCGAACAAAACTACAGGTTTCTTTAGTATTTTCTACAGGAAACTCCTGTAATAAAAACTACAGGTTTCCTTACAGGTTTCTTTAGTATTTTCTACAGGAAACTCCTGTAATGAAAACTACAGGTTTCCTTACAGGTTTCTTTAGTATTTTCTACAGGAAACTCCTGTAATAAAAACTACAGGTTTCCTTAGCATTTTCTACAGGAAATTCCTGTAATTTTTACTATTCGAGAGGCCGGTAGAAAATACAAAAGTTACTTTTGTGGAAAATACAGGAAGCTCCGCTAGTGACTGGCCGCACAGGAGCACTTTTGTAGAAAACTACAAGAATTTCTGTAGTTTCTACAGGAGTCTTTTTAAGAGTGCAGTTTTTACTTTTTCCAGAGCGTAATGTTTGTTTAGAGGGGGCATGACATCCGATCACCCATCTTATGCACTTGCAAAGTTTAGTGTGAAAGGTTGAAATCAGGATTGAAAGATGTGAATAAAACTGTCCAGGGCGGGGATCAAACCGCCGGTTTTGATATCTAGCAGTGTACGCTACTCCTCAGCTACTCCCAACAGCTAGACTGTGTGAATTTTTTGCGCTAATTTCAAAGTTAACATTTTTACATACATTTTTAGAATTTGGCTGGCTCGTTTAACACTTCTATCCTTTTGTCTTGCGACATTAAGATAATCCTAGAACTTTTTATAACAGGACACTTTTTTGCTCTGATCCGAAGGCCCCACGAAGCTCAACTCAAAACCACAAGTCCATAAAATTTCCAAGCAGTAAATGCACAAACTACACTTATTTACAGAAAGTTCATTTTAGTATATATTTACAGGTTAGTAGGTTAGTAATTTAGATGAGATTTTTTTGTAAGACCTCACAACACAGAGAAACTGAAATAAAATATAAAATAATAAAAATAAAATAAAATCTAGCCACACTAGACCTTTTTACAGGGAGCCTTTTAGTATATGAGGATGTAGGCTCAAATGCGAAATAAATTAAAAAATTAGCAACAACTGTAGAAGCACAAAAAGTATGAACCGGACTGTAGCACGTGCTGCAAGCACGAAATGAAGAAATGAATCACAAGATTTTCAGGATGAAATCTGATAGGGGGATCGGAAACGCCCTAAATGAGTCTCCTGTCTCTCCTTCCGGCTAAGCAAGAGAGAGCAAGGGAAACAAAGAAAAGCAGTAGCAATTTGGATGATAAAATGTTTTGCCTGAACCTAAGTCACTGCAAATTTAACTCGATTTTGAGGAAACAGATGTCATAAAATCTAGTGTAGAGGACTGTGTAACAGATTACAGACGACTTCCTAATGAGTAGATATCAAAGCAAGCTTGCTGCGAACTACTAATTAGCAGTAACTCATTAATTGATAACAGAAAGAAAATCACAGTAAATTTTTGTCAGTATAATTTTTTTGGATAGTTGTTTTGGCAAGTTTAAGCAAGTCTGCTGAAAATAGTAACAAATTTTAGGTTGTTTGCGACGTCTAATTTGATTTCTTAATTCAGCTGAAGGCACTAAACTCCAGCTTACATGAGCGCAAAAATTGACACACATCCTTTGGAAAGTTGAAAACAGAAAAATAATTCCTAAGATTGTAACAATTTAAGAATGACCGAAACGTTGACGTATTTAAATAATTCCTACATTTTTGGGCAGCTTGAAGTTAATCATAAAGTGAAGTTTTGTTAACCGAGTGAGGCGAATTCGCAAAATCCCAATTTTAACTATCAAACATTAATGTTGGTTTGCACAAGAAAAACAGAACATTTCAGAACATTTCAGGGATATGTCTTGGGTATAAATTTTTTCAGCGATATCCAAAGGATATAGGGGAGGTAAAATGGCCACATTAAAAGGAGAATAAGGCCCATTAAAGTTGGGGCGAAAATTTGACTAGAAAGATCCATGGGCCATTGTTAATTTATTGTAGACTTGAGCGAGCTTTTCCCAAAGGTCAGTTTAGCTGTTAGAATAAAAAAATTGGCAAAAAGTGGATTTTAAGTAGGTACAAAATGTGGGTACTGGAACACAGCGTGAAGAGTGGCGCTGTGTGGTTCTTTCCTTTTTTGACGCAGGAAACACGAAACCTGCTTTATTTCAGCTACAAAGAAAGACAATTTCCTTGCTGAAGCTTCAAGAGGCCAATTGTGAAGAATAGAATGTTGGTTTTGTGCTTGAACGGGGGTTTTGGTCTATTGAACAAGGTGAATTTAGGTTTATTGGATTCTACGTAAGAAAATGAATGAAAGAACGGTTATAAAGTATTTTCATAGACTTAAAAAGCTTATCAAAGAACTACTTGTCCAAAACTTTTTCGTTCGTTCAAAACAGAAACTTTCTCAATTTGTCATGTCATAGAATTATAATGACTGTGCCTGAGATTGTTACGCACATTTGGATATGACTTGAACAGGAATGAATTTCTTGCAAAATGAGCATAAACTCTTTTGAAGACCTGGGACGATTCCTGAGCTAGTGCACTCCATTACCGACGAATAAAGGTAGTCAGATGGTTGATGAAGCTACGAGACCTCATTAAAATTGAATGAAATGTTAATTAACCAAAAAGTTAAGTTAAGAGTTTGTGAAGATTCCAGAAGACAAAAATAGAAGTCAGCCAAGCAAAGAATCAAGGAAGTCCTTATGACCTGCTCCATATTTTATGCGATAACTCCATTTTCCTTTATGTAGTATGCTGTACTTAAATGAAACCTTGCAAAGAAAATGGAAGAATAGAGATGACGTTGTCTCAAATATTTCTGTCATGGAGTAAACAATTGTGCGTCTATTTTTAATTTCAAAAAATGATCGAGTAAAAATGAAATTTTTTTTGTTACCTCTACTCTTAGACGCTCCTGAAGACATAGAGACCGTACCTGAATAATATTATCGAAACAAATAAGGCATGGCTCAAAGATAAATGCTGCCTCTTTCGGTAAAAAAGTGATGTCTTATATAACGAGAAGCGCAATGCTTATTTTTCGTTTTGCAGTGCGATGTGTTAGCAGTCATAATTTTTGGTTTTTTTATGAAATAATAAGGAGATACAGGGAACATAGTTTAGAAAGGTTTCGGGTTGGAAGCTGACAGTAATAAAACTTCGGTTACTCAAGAAGACTAGAATCTACGTATATACCTCTATTTGGTTGAAATTTATTGCGTGATAATATGTCTTCATTGGGTAGAAAAATCTCTAATGAATTCCTTAACGCGTTTACGTAGTCAGCAAGTGCACAATGACATCCCCCTTTCATCAATTGTGTAATAGTCTGTAGTGTATAATAATCTGTAGTGTGTAATAATCTGTAGTGTGCAATAATCTGTAGTGTGTAATAATCTGTAGTGTGTAATAATCTGTAGTGTGCAATAATCTGTAGTGTGTAATAATCTATAGTGTGCAATAATCTGTAGTGTGTAATAATCTGTAGTTTACGTAACCCAGCATTCTAACTACTCCTGTCTTCAATCTGAAGAGTAGCGCTAACTGATTTTATTCTTGCTCAAAATATTTAATAGATACTTGCTGGAAATAGGGACTGAAAAATGCTCATGCCTGTGATAATAATTAAGCAGAAACAAAGTAAAGTTTTCGTATAATCTACCTGACAAATCGAAAATAACACTGAAACACAAACTAAGTTGTAGTTTTGACAGCCACATGACGTGAACCCTACCTCGCAAGTGATGCCTTAGGGAATGTTAGAAGCCTCAATGGCACCAAATGAAAGGTTTCATTTGAAAGATATAAATATGTACAGTAGACACGACACTGATGCCATGGGCTTGGGCAATATTTTTCAATCAAACACAAACTACTACACGCGAAGAACTTCATTAACAACTCACGCACCATAAACATATCACTGATAAAGCAGAAAGTATCATTGAGCTGCAGATGCTATACTACTGGGCTTTCGCACTAAAGACGAAGAAAACGTGGTCAGCGATGGGGGAAATTGCCAGCTCCGATTTCGTTTAAGGATAATTAAGATCTAAGGATTTAATCAATGGTAACTTATAACATAATTAAAGGTTTTAACAGAACTAACACTATCCTGCACTTTTTTCACAAAGGAATTTAAAATTCAGATGGTAGTAGAAAAAATTGCAAATACTGGTCCTGCCAAAGTTTGAGTGCACGTTTTAGATGATAAATTCATGAACTATAAACAACAGGAGAAATATTTTGTTTGCTTTTCTTAAATTTATTTTTCATTTTAATTTTAATTCGTTTGCAATTTACTGTTCTAATTTTTTAATATTACTGTTTACAGCAGTTGGCAGATCTTCAGGCGATTGTACTGAATTAAAAATGCATAAATGTAAGTTGTAATGCTGAGGACAGTTTCAACAGGATAGCAAAACTGTTGTTCTGAACATTTACTTAGTAACAACGGAAGTTAATGCTTTCAAGCCTGGTAACGATACTACGGGAAAGAAATTTGCTTAGAAACAGAGTCCGAACATTAAGTTGTAACATAAAAAAACTTGTTCAGGTTCTGGCTCTCATAGCGACGGAGGAAACGTTAAGACCAAGCATTAGAGATAGCCCATAAAAGAGCACTCGTTAATCAGGTTGGAACGAGATTAGAGGCTCCAGGCGTAACAGAAAACATTTACCACTGCCACAGAAAAGAGATTTACCAAACTGTTTAAAAAAGTCTGGGCGCCGTTTGCTCAAATAGGCAGGTTCTGGCGACAGCTTCAAAAGCCCAGAAAATGAATATGGCCAAAGGCAGTTCTGTCCTTAACCGTTTTTGGTATAAACTGGACAGCAGAAAATTGAATTACTGGTATGTACAAATTGTATGAAAACGATTTCATTTTTGCAAACTTTAATTTCAGTTAAAGCTTAATACTGAACACAAAAAACCTGAGCAATTCGGTATTAGTATACAAGTCAAATCGGCACTTGATTTCAGTCAACTGGAATTTTGAACGGTTGTTTTTCGTTTAAGTTTAGAAAATCCAGTTTGACCGAATAAAATCAATTTGACGGTTTCCGTTTCACTCAAGTTGCAATTTAGTGTGAATGTTAATTATTATTACAGATAGATCATTAAACGTATATTATTAATACCAAGAGTACGTAATAACTGAGAGTCTGACAAGCACCACATTCTCAGTCATTAGGACGGGGACATTATTTGCACGATAACGGATTACCCCCCAAATTGGACCCTAGTGACTTCCCACAAAACAAACCCTAGTCAACCATCATAACACAACAGACTCTAGTGAATAGTCGATATCACTAGGGTCTGATTTGTGGAGAGGGCCATTTAACTATGGTCTGTTTGCGGGGGGTCATTTCACAAGTGTTTGATTTGTGGGGATCAAATCCACTAGGTCTGATTTGGGGGGGATTGACTAGCGTTAATTTTGTGATGGAGTCACAAGGGTCCAATTTGTGGTGGGTCGTTATTGTGCAACTTATGTCCCCAGCCTAATAGCTAAGAATGTGGAGCTTGTAGTGGCTTCTTTGTGGATTACTTCAGTCATTTGTCAAATTCTGTGCCATTAACAATACTGTTTAAAATACTAAACTTTAATAATACTTAAATATCCAGTTGATGTTGCTTTGAGTACACACAACATTTTTAAAATTAAACCCGAGTAAATCACGTTGGGTTAGTGCGTATTGGCTTTCAGTTTATTACAACAGCGTGATTTTTTTCCGCGACCGCCCAACCCCGACGTCCACATACAACCGTTTATTACATCTACCACCCAAAAGTTGGTGCTTGCAAGCGGCTAAACCGTGGTAGGGTTAGTAGACATTTATACTTAAATACGTATGTACGTATGTATGAATACGTATGTATAAAAAGTATTATACACACATAGTATACATAATTACTGTCGCTGGAAGTTACGTTGCCATGGAATTTGAGTTACAGGCAACGCAAGAATTTTGAAATTATAAAATCACGTGATTTTACTCTGATATAAAAGCTTGGCATGCAAGGGACTACTGTTCCTGTAGTGCAGGCCCCCGCATAAACCTTTGAAGCTGCGGTTCAAATGTCAACAACTTTTGGTTAAGAACACTTAAATGGGATGAAACGATTTCTTCCGGAAGATAATTCCAGACAGTAGAAACTCTATAAAAACGAATTACCAGTACGTGACTATCTGGAAACCTTAGGTCTAATAGACCGGCAATGTTTGCCCCTCGTTCCAATGTCAACAGAATAAGTAAAGCATTAGTTAAGGCTACTCAAAGGTATTATATACAATATTATGCATCAAATGTAAATCAAACAATAACCGCCTCATTTCAAGAGACAAACTACAAGACGTTGCTTGTAGCTTAGGGCCGACAGGCCGTTTAAACGTTTCGTAAAGGCTCTCTGCACACTCTCAATTGCGTCTATATGTTTCAAAAGTGATGGAGACCAAATCGGTGTACAATATTCAAGAAGTGGCCTTACATAGTTCACAAATACTTTCACTGAGGTTTCCGTATTTTTTGTATGAAAATAATACCGAGGCGTTGATTTGCTTTCAACTTTAACTGACTAATATGCTTTGTAAATGTCAAATTTGAGGCCATTATTCCAAAATCTCGAATACGGTCTACTGCGCTTAAGTTTTCACCACCTAAACTATAAAGTCTATGCTCATTTCTAAAAGCCATATGCAATACAGCACATTTTGCAACAATAACATTCATCTGCCATTCATTGGTCCAAGCATCAATAGCTACCAAATCATTTTGGAGTATGTTTCCTCCATCATTTACATTTACAATCGTATACAATTCAGCATCATCAGCAAACAGTCGAATTTTAGTTAACCAATGCTGTGGAAGATCGTTAATAAAGACTAAAAACAAAATTGGTCCTAGCACCGACCCCTGTGATCTCCGCTTGTTACGGGTGTCCAACCAGAGAATGATCACTTTTGATCACAATTTGATATATCACCCTTTGTTTTCGATTCGACAAGAAGGCATTAATCCATTTCAAAACTCTCCCCCGAAAACCATAAGCCTCCAGTTTACGTAGTAGCCTTGAATGCGATACCGTGTCAAAACCCCGCATTAGGTCAATGTAACAACATCGACACTATCACCATTATCCCAAGCCTAATACCAACTATGTATACAATCCAGTAATTGCGTCAAAGTTGATCTATTCTTTAGAAATCCATGTTGGCTGTGTGATATTAAATTTTGCATTTTATATAACTGTTGCAATACTTGTTCTTAAACTATACAGCTACTGTCATATTTTAGCGGAAAGAAAGAGAAAATTTCAAGAAAGAGAAAGAAAGAAAAGAAAAAGAACGAAAGAAGGAAAGAAAGACAAGGTACCTAATAAAAGAAATCTCAGAGACCCTAGGTAGAAGCTTGTTGACTTGACAGCTGCTGTCAACTAAGCCAATTTCAAAGGAACCTAAAATGTTGTGACATTTAATCTTCGTTTTCCCTTCTAACACACACACATGCAGTTTAAACCCTACTTTAGTGGACTAGACAATTGAGTTTACGCAACACAGAAGGTTAGGTAGGCTGGGTTGGTAGGACATGTGTCCATCAAATTTATGATGACGAAACTTTTTTGCTTTCTTAAAAGAAAGAAAGAAAGAAAAATTGTACTAAAATAAGACAGTAGCTGTATCTAACACTGAGCGAGTTTTGCTCTACAGATTTAAAAGGTTCTGGTTAGACAACTATGAAATACAGCAAATCTTACAATTTACAAACCATAACCCAAAACTGATTAGCCAATTAATATGAGCAACGGTTTGTTAACAAGTCAGTCACCGTAGTTGCAACAATAAAAACGTAAATTTGTTGTAGCTGAATTAATTTAAGTTACAAATTACTTGTTTTCAATATTTATTTAGGCATTGACATTTAACTCAGATAACAAATAACATTTAAGCTTAATTTAAATTAAATTATTATAACTCAGAATAAGATTATAAATTACGTACAAATTCCTAATTTCAAATATTTAGTTAGGCACTGCCACTGACATTTAACTCAGATAGCATCTAAATGTTTGCAAAGGGGGGGGCTTACTTATTGGTATCATAGGCAAAGCTTAGCGCATACTGAATACGTCTGGCTAATGCGTAGAACATTGAAAATGGAAAAATAATGGAATAAGGAAATTTTGAGGGACGTTTCGGAAAAAACCATCAAAAATCCAGGATGTAAGGCCTAATGGCGCGACTTCTGCTACCCTCACTACCTTGTAAATCCCCCTCGAAAAAGAACAAATTATGTACTGGTCCCAGGCCCAAGGGAATAGGTCATAATGATTCAAAGTAGACAACCTGTGCGCCAAAAATGGGCCAGAAATCCTAACTTAATCCTAATTTTCTGTTTCAAACTCAGTGAACTGGTGCAGATTTAATTTTTTAATTATACTTTGGACGGAGTGGGAAGAGGCGGCCCAAACAATTAATCTAAAAGCATCTGGCGCTGTTTGAAGGAACTGACTGTAGCAATCGGTTTCTGCTAAATCAAAGTTAGGTAACATTTTAATTGTTCAATTAGCTAATTTTTTAATTAGTTAAGGAAATAAAGTTAACTGAACATGCCATTTTTAATTCTACTAATTTGCGTGACTGGTTAACTTCACTAATCTGAGGATAATTATAGCTAGTAAGAATACAACATTTATTGTTACAAGTCAAAACTGTCAGTTAGCAATCCTTAGTGGAATGTGTTGTTTTTGTCGTATCGTTGTTTTTGCATCTAAAGTATGACATGAGATTAAACAAAAAATGGTGAAGTAAATCAACCGGCAAACGCTTAAAATCGAGTACCTGAAATTTTAAATTTTCCTGATTAATTTCCACAAAGTATACTAAGTTCCCGGAGAGAGGGACTTCAGCCTTTGTGATACTAGCTAAGTAGTCAGCAAAGTTCCATAACTTGCACAATAAATGCACTATTAATTCAAGACAACATTGACAACTGATTACGGTTTTTGTACTTTCCAGAATCGTACTTCCACTGTTAACCACAGTTTAGCGTTCGGTAACTAAACCGGCACTTAAATGGCGAAACGCTGCAGGTTCCTAAGTCACGCAAAAGGAACTCGCTCTTCGAAATAATTCCACCTAAACTTACAGATACCCTTACAAAATATTAACTGCAACCGTCTTCTCAATGATAAACTTAATGAAAAAGAAAATATAGGCAATAACTCAAATAATGCAATATTATGACCACCTGGCCCGGCCGTATCATAACAGAATAATACCAAGAGTGAATTCTGTGGGTAATTTATTTCTGATTAACACGATTCATAGCCTTAAGCCAGGTTTTTGCTCACCGATCAATTGTTAATAAACTAAGATAATCTAGGGATAAATTACAGTTACTGATAACACACTTTTAATTTTAAAATTTTAAAATTTAAATTAATTCTTAATACTTTTTAATACGTTTCTAATTTTGCATTTCACTCTTTCTTACCATCCATTCTGAACATCATCGCTGGATCTGAAAATACTTGGCAGGGAGCCATAAGTAGCATTCATGCGAACCAGAGTTGTGAACTGGGCGAAATGCTTCAGTCTATCTCTGCGACCGTTAATAATGTCGCTGAGACGATCATAGAGTCGTTCTTGGCTCATTTAGATCTACTTTTTTCGCAATTTATTTTTAAACTGGAAACACATAGAAAGAAAAATGCACAAATAGCACCAATGAAATGGAAGTTATGTGCTTTTTACGCTCACAGCTCTGTGGTGTAGTAGTTACGTTCTCGTTTGCAGATTGGGAGGTCCGTAGTTCGATTCCCGAAGAAATAGAATTTTTTATTTCGCAACTGCGGGGCAGGATATTATATTTTAACAATTAATCAGTAAACAGCATTAAAGAAACAGCACGGATTAAACGGATTAAAATTAATCCAGCGTGCTAAACGGACTTAATTTTTTTTTAATTTTCTTAATGCAACTAGGATTTTAATTTTAGCTAAATTCGGTTTCTTTATTGGCACTTAAACATGCACGAGTAAATGTTATGTAATCCGACCTGCTTAATCGCTGTTTTTAAAGATTAATTTTTAACCCAATTAATCTGCCGCCTGCATTTTAAACTAGTATTTAATCGTTGTGAGACGCGGACTAAACAGATTCACATTTGTCGCATTAAAACTGTTCTTTAATGGCGGATTAAATGGATTAGAGATAAGTCGTTTAATGCGCGGACTATAAACGTTAGGATTAAAGAGGATAATTTAAATCTATGTACTGCGTTTACCCAATAAAGCAACAGCTATTGAAATTTTAATGCCGCTGCTGTTTAATCCGTTTAATCTGACAATTTTAATCTTCAAAATAGGTCCTAAGTTTCATGAAAGAACTAAATAATGGAAAATCAAGGCTTAGAGTTAAACTAGAGATAAATTAGTTAACAGAGTTGATTTTTAACTCTGCTCGGATTTGTAATTTGTTGAAAAGGCAAATCAAAATAGTTGAGAAAATTATTGAAAATTGTATACATTTACTGTATACATTTAGCGCATTATCAGCGTCTTTGAAGGTAAAATGAAATGTCGGAAAAATAGCCATAAATTTCTGAAAACTAGCTACATAATAGCTCTATATGCTTTCAAATATTGAAATTGAAGTAATGAATATGTGCTTTTGGACTAACAGTATATTTCTGCAGAATACGATGTTGTCCAAAAGAGACTGCTTCGTAACGACAAAGTTTTACCTAACCTAGCGAATTGACACCCGGCAAATTGTGCGCCAATTGGCATAATAAATAGTGAAAGCCAATAAAATATAGATGGCTTTTAAATATTTCATTTTAGATTGTTTTCATTTTTTACGGAATACCTATCAGTTTACATGCCGATGCCGGCTGGTTGGGTATAACTTGACTTCCTGTAGAAACAGAAGAAGCCTATTTTTTCCTTAATAACCATAACTTAGAAGAATGGGGGCAGACCCTCCAGGGGGGTGAACAAGATCCCTGAGAAGATTCTAGGAGTAGCAACCTAACGAAAATTGCTAAAATTTCTTAAAACTGCAGTTTTTGGTACAATTTTCTAAACCGTTTTAGAAGTAGCTTAAATTTGTCTTAAGTCGTCAATTCTTATTAGCTTTCGGCCAAAATTTGTAAAAAGTAACAGTTTTTTGCAAACTCGGTTTAATGTTGCGTAACTACTTAACTTTCTAATTTAACTTAATTACTTACATTGTTAATTATTTAACGTTTTGGAAAGTTTTAGGAATGCAATTTCTTCGAAGTTGGAGCAGATTTCCAGAACCTCTGACTTTAAAGTTAAAGTATGCTTGGAGTTAATGTAGGCTTGACATTTATATCTAATGTTCGCACTTTGCATAAAAATGCTCTAAATTTGAAAGATTTTATTGAATTTCAGCGTAAATTTGCTTTCCAGTTAATCTTTTGATATAATTTAAAGTTCTGAGCACTGGAGCAGCCTATTTTCTGTCGTAAAAATATTTAACACATTTACCAACCAAGTTAATGCCATTTTTGGCCATTCGATTGAGAAAACAAAGCAGATGATGCTAAAGAAACAAAAAGCAATGTCGACGTCAAACTATATAGTTAGTGGTCTGCACAAGCACTATATTAATTGAATTGGCTTTACCAAAGCAGTGAAGCAAAACCGCCTTCGCTTTACTATCTTTGTACTAGTTTTTCGTTCGCGAGCGTAACGAACATAGACTGAAGGCGTATTTCTAGTTAAAACTGGAGCATTAACTATTTGCTCTGACTATGGTTGGAAGCTCCTTTTGTAGCCATGATTGCTCTGATTATAGAGCAAAGCTAAACCATTGAGCCTCTGCAAATTTGGGAACGGTCGTAGCTAAAAGTCACTCCCAGCTTTGGTTCCAATGCCTGCTTGTGCTGCCGCTTGCCATACTTTTATGTATTATGTAATG
>JASAND010020648.1:0-22578 GCA_030248195.1 Trissonchulus latispiculum | reverse complement strand
AGCAATACATTCATTTCAGTATAGATTAAAAACCAGACCAGAACTATGTGGAATTTCAGGCCTATAATGACACAACAGCAGAGATTGCGCTTCCTTCCGGAAGCTTTGAAAGAGTTAGCCGAACACGCCGTGTTAGTGGGTTAGTGAGTTAGACCTGTTAAGATTATTGTAAAAAGCGCAACGACTTTTTTTGGCCTTTTTTAGATGCTTTTTTGGAGGCCCAATGCTCGGAATCACGGAGGGCAACCCCTGGGCTCCTCTGGTTAGTGGGATCAGGAAATAGAACTGAAAAAGCGATGTTTTTGCGCCAGCCAATCTACGAACTTAAACGGACACATATGTCCATAGCATGGACGCCCCCGAAACGCCGAGGAGCAGTCAGATGGCGGCCTTGCGGTGCACGTAGCTCTATTTCCTGTCGGACCCTGGATTTAGCCCACTCAGTCCACATAACCATGCTTCGGGAAAGCTGTTTTATCAGAACAGCCTCCGCTAACATAGACTCTTCTACAGAGAGATTAGGCTTCATGAGGCTTTTTTTCAACAGAGAGAGAGCGCAAGTGGGTGTCGGCCGCCGATAGCCAGATGGGGTGCCAGAAAGGATCTAGGCAGCCTAGGTCCTCCTCGCACTCCATCGGGATATAGGCGGGACGCACCCCACGTGAAACCGAGCGACGACAAAAGTTCACATTAAAATTTCCGCCAGGATCGTGAAATTGACTCGGTTCAGGGGAAGACAGATGAAGCACCTGCAACCCCCAAACCCTCAATTGATGAGAATTCATGGGCCTCCTTGATTTCTGCCTACGGCGGAGATAGGCGGCCTTTAAAGTTTCAATCTTCTGTAGGGATCTCATAGCACTACACTGGACACTGAACGGCTTACAGACAGCATTTTTCAATACAAAGGGCGCACTTAAATAGCTTTTTACAGCACAAAATATGCAAATTACAAAATATGCAAAGTTGTCTTTGGAATAAGAACAGAAAATCAACTTGCTCTAGAATTATTAGAAACTGGAATAACATGAACTGTAACATGCAGCAAAATCTATGACGTAATTGTACCCTAATATGAACTGTAACATGCAGCGAAATCTATGACATAATTGTACCTGTGAAATGTAGCTTAAAATGTGTGTTTTCTGTGTCCTAGTGCTAGGAATTAGTGAAAAGATGTGATTTTCTAACATTGTATGCCTTTGATTGTAGCACAGTAAAACTCTTATAGTCGTAAGATCAAAGTGTAGTATCTGTTCTTATCAGCTTAATCTCTGGTACGAGAGCCACGTGCTCTCTGAGATTAAACTGATTTTTGAGAGGCGGACGAGTGACTCAGCTTGCTGAGCCTTGTCCACGGGTTGGCCCGGTATTGCAGTACCTCCGGGATCGGCCCACTCCCCGAAAGGGGAGAAAAGTATTACTAAACAATTCAGAATAAGTTTGTTTCGCAGAAATAAGCTAAAAATTAACTGACGGAATTTCTTAAAAAAATTAAAAATTTTGGATTTCCAGTGGAAAATGGCCATTTCAGGCATTTTACACAAGATTTAACGGGTCAGAAAGCAGCGTTTAAAAAGGGATTACAGTACTAAATACTGTATCAAAAATTTTAATTGTTTCCTCTTTCGTTAATTCGCTAAATAAGCTTAAGCACTTTAGCCGTTCAGGTGGTAGATGTATACACATTGAAATGAGCTGTTAGTTGCTGCGGAATGGAATTGCTTAGATGTGGAACAGGTATATACACCTCCTTATGCAGGAAAGGCTGTGGGAGGTCTTCCCTGCGCGGGGGGTCACTTTGTGGGTGGTCTTCCCTGCGCGGGGGCCACTTTGTGGGAGGTCTTCCCTGCGCGGGGGCCACTTTGTGGGTGGTCTTCCCTGCGCGGGGGGGCACTTTGTGGGTGGTCTTCCCTGCGCGGGGGGCACTTTGTGGGTGGTCTTCCCTGCGCGGGGGGGCACTTTGTGGGTGGTCTTCCCTGCGCGGGGGGGTGTTTTGTGGGTGACCTCTCTGTAATCATTCTGAATACCAGTTTTAGTTTCAGGCAGTGCTATTTGGACAACTTATTTTAGTTTAGTGCAATGTAACACCACAGCACAAACACAGCGAGCGAACTTGAATGAAGATATGACGGAGCCTGTCAACCATTACTTTAAAGTTCTTTGTCACTTCAGTTTGGTACACCTGTCATTTAAATATAAATGTAGATAGCTGAAGGAGTCTTGCCGTGCGCCACTTATATACTGCCCGCTAGCGCTGCCTAGTAGAAATCAAATCAACATCAACACAAATCAACACCAGCAGCCACGCAATTTCTCTACCCAACCCAGGCTGCCTGGTTGAAATGCTAATTGGGAGTGTCTGTCTACTTAGTATACCTACACACCAAGAGTACATAATAGTACTTTATATACTCTTGTACACACTTATAAACAATTTGAGCCGCAACGCCTTGCGTTCACAATTTAGATCTGCACACTGCGCACCAGTGGTGGAATCGGATCGTCGGGTCAGTTCCGGTCAGATTTTGGCCTGGTCACCGGCCCAGGAGCTTCGAACCGGACCTGAATAGTGCTCCTGAATTATCTCACAATTTGAAAAAATTTTCTATTGTGAAATTGTGAAAACTGTGAAATAGAAAGGAATTTTAATGCTTTTCGGACTGGTCACGGAGGGGGATGTATAAAAGCCGGCCCGGCCCGGCCAGGCCCGGCCCGGACCAGAGCCGGGCCAAAACTATATAAGACCCGGCCGGGCCGGAAACTATATAAAACCCGGCCCACTATAAAATGCTGTATATATTGGGCCGGAAATAGTATAAAACCCGGCCCGAATTTCAATTTTCATATTTTGGGCCGGAAATAGTATAAAACCCGACCCGAATTTCAATTTTCATATTTTGGGCCGGAAATAGTATAAAACCCGGCCCGAATTTCAATTTTAATATTTTGGGCCGGAAATAGTATAAAACCCGGCCCGAATTACATTTTTAATGTTTTGGGCCGGAAATAGTATAAAACCCGGCCCGAATTTCAATTTTCATATTTTGGGCCGGAAATAGTATATGAAATAAATAGTATGAAATTAGGGCCGGGTTTGATACTATTTCCGGCCCAAAACATTAAAAATGTAATTCGGGCCGGGTTTTATACAATTTCCGGCCCAAAATAGTAAAATTTAAATTCGGGCCGGGTTTTATACAATTTCCGGCCCAAAACATTAAAAATGAAATTCGGGCCGGGTTTTATACAATTTCCGGCCCAAAACATTAAAATTGAAATTCGGGCCGGGTTTTATACTATTGCCGGCCCAAAATATACAGCATTTTATAGTGGGCCGGGTTTTATATAGTTTCCGGCCCGGCCGGGTTTTATATAGTTTTGGCCCGGCCCTGGGCCGGGCCGGGCCGGCTTTTATACATCCCCGTCACGGAGCAAGCACATCAAAAATTTAGCCGTTTAAACAATATCGAAATCATTTCTAGGATTTTAAGATTTCCTGGTAAACGGGACCATCGAGTCACCGGGTCAGAGCTCCACCGGGTCAAGGATAAGTGACCTGGTTCTATCGCTGACCCACTTATTGGATCTGGAGCAAGTAACTGTACGGCAAGTGAGCGTATAAGCCCAAATGTGGGCGGTCCATTCCATAGGTAGGGTTGCGTCGTTAGCAAAATGGGGGGGCGGGGCCGGGGTCAACCCAGCCTTGGCCGTCGGTCCCAACAGGCAGTCCCTTACTCCATTGCACAGCCTCTTGCTTACCCTTCCGCAAGTGTACTAGCGCCATACTTTTTACTGGCAGTATTGATGCTTCATCCGGATAGCGGTTCTAATAAATATAAATTTTATATGTCGATTGTCGATATATACTCAAAAATATCTGGCACAAACCTCCAAGAAAGATAAATTTGTGCTACATAAAACAAGAAATGTCCATACGTACAGCAGAAAATACAGGATGAAGTATAAAGTATACACTGAGCAAAGCGTTCCTACACACTTAAAACGACTCCTGTAGAAATTACAGGATTTATCGTAGTTTTCTACAAAAGTGCTCCTGTGCGGTCAGTCGCTAGCGGAGCTTCCTGTCTTTTCCACAAAAGTAACTTGTATCTTTCACCGGACTCTGGAATAGTACAAATTACAGGAGTTTCATGTAGAAAAGAAATTTGTAGTAGAGATTAGGACGAGCCGGACTTTTCCGGCTCGGCTCGCGAGAAAGTGAGGTCGGCTCGGCTCGCGGTCATACCCGGCTCGGCTCGGCTCGGAAAAATTTTGAAAGCGGGTCGGCTCGGCTCGCCAAGCTTGAAGTTTCAAATTCGCCATATTGCATGGATTTATTTTGTTCCTTGTTGTCTTGGTCAAATTTATTAACGAAGTCGTAACCAGTTATGATTACAAGTTAAAATTTATCTTCAGCCTCTCAATATCATATTATGTACTCGAATACTAGAAGCAGTTACAACTTTTTCGCTACCTGATAAAACAAAAATACTACAAATACCCAGAAACACGGTATAATGGAATTTACAGGTAAGATTTTTATGAAACGAAAACTGAGACGAAAAAATGAAATCAAACAAAAGTTTTTCTTATTAAAAGTATATATATCAACACCATACACAAGTTGGCGTCAAGGACAGCCTGATATTAAGATTAACATTTGCTTGGAAGGTATCGAGAAAGCTAAAGAAAATTATTGGCAATTATTAGTCTTCACTGAAATTATTGGCAATTTTACTTAAGGTGCTGGTTTCCTTTTGTGCAGTGCTTTTGGGGTGATTTTTTGAAACGCTATAACTTTCGCACTTTTGGGAGTTGGAAAGAGCTTTATACATCGTTTTAAAGCTCATTATGTGTACAACCACATGAGCTTACGAAACTAGCAAAATTAGCAAAAAATTAGCAAAATTTGCTAACACACTGACATCTGACAGGCTGAACATCGACCGAAATTTTTCGAACATCGATTTCTCAAAACTGAAGAATCCGCCAACAGTTCTTTATGTGCGACTATATGAAGGACATATGGGCGGAGGGACGTTTGTTTGGATTTGGCTCAGCAGGTCTTAACGGTCGAGAAAATCGGCCAAATGCACAGTAATACGAAATTTCGCAACTTCATATTGAGTTTTCTTGCTGCTCGATACGTTTTAGCCCAAACCAAGAAAAACGTCCCTCCGCAGAAGTGCGAATTTCGATTCTGGAAAACATCTCCGGAATCCGTCGAGTAGTTTTTGAGAAATCGATGTTCGAAACAAAATAGTCGCAGTTTTGCAAAAATCGTTTTTCGGGCAAATCTTTTGGTTAAAGCAATAAAGTCCGGCAAATTGGCATTCATAAAATGGGCATTTGCAAGCTGTATCGATTGAGTATAAATAAGCCAACTTTGTCCTTAACATGTGTCAGTAATTTTGAAAAAACTGATTTCCCCCCCCCCCCCCCCCCCCCCTCAAAATGGCCATTTTTTTGACCCTCAAAACAGTTTTTTGCTTATACCGACCTAACGACTGGAGATAGCGCAAAGGTTGTAAGAGCAAAAATGTTCATTTTCTTGTCCTCTTTCCAGCCATAACAACCAATCCCGTGTCTTGTCTATTTACTGGGAGCCTAAGGCCAAAAACCAAAACTTTCTTATTTTTTGGCCTAAAAATGCTGGACTGGTCCCAGAATGTTAAAGAGTACGGAAATAGGTTATTTCGTAAGTTTTAGCCATTTACGTAAAGGATTAAAGCCGTATGAGTCAAAAATACCCGAAAGGAAACCAGTACCTTAAGGTGCTGGTATCGTTTTGTGTAAATTTGACCCTATAGGCTTTAATTCTTTATGAAAGTGGATGAAACTTTCCAAATATACTATTTCGGTGCTCTTTAACATTCTGGGACCAGTCCCGCATTTTTAGGGGATCTTTTCAGGATAACCCACCCCAGGCCCAGATTCCGCAAAACTTGATCAAATGAGCTGAAATTTGGTATGAGTATGTTTTCAACCACGCTGAGTTCAAATATCGAAAAATTTTTCGATTTCGCGAAATTCGATTTTTTCGATTCGTAAGGGGGGACCAAGGGGACCCGAAAAATTTGTTGTCTTCGATTTTGCTGAAAAGTTGTATTCAGGGGTTTTCGTGGTCGCAGAACACGAATCTGAAATCCGTTTTTCGATTCAGCTTTTCTTTAGCTCAGTATAAGCTACATCTTAAGCTTAGAACTTTAGCTTATATTGAGCTAACGAAAAGCTGAATCGAAAAACGGATTTCAGATTCGTGTTCTGCGACCTCGAAAACCCCTGAATGCAACTTTTCAGCAAAATCGAAGACAAAAATTTTTTCGGGTCCCCTTGGTCCCCCCTTACGAATCGAAAAAAATCGAATTCCGCGAAATCGAAAAATTTTGCGATATTTGAACTCAGCGTGGTCGAAAACATACCCATACCAAATTTCAGCTCATTTGATCAAGTTTTGCGGAATCTGGGCCTGGGGTGGGTTTTCCTGAAAAGATCCTTTTTAGGTGCAAAGATAAGAAATTTTTGGTTTTTGCCATTATTCTCTCAGCACATAGTCGAGACACCAGATTGGTTGGTATGGCTGGAAAGAGGGCATAAAAATGAACATTTTTGCTTTTACAACTTTTGAGCTATCTCTAGGGGCTAAGTCAGTATAAGCAAAAAACGAATTTTGGGGTTCAAAAATGGCCGTTTTCGAGAAAATCAGTTTTTTCAAAGTTACTGCCAAATCGTACGGATAATTTTGGTTTATTTATACTCTATCGATACACAGTCTTATTGCACATTTTATCAATGCCTATTAGCCGGAGTTTGTTGCTCTAAGCTAGAGATTTGGCCAAAAAAACCATTTTGGCAAAACTGCGATTATTTTGTTTTGAACATCGATTTCTCAAAAACTACCCAATGGATTCGCGTGATTTTTGGCAGAATGAGAATTCGCACTATTGCGGAGGGACGTTTTTCTTGGTTTGAGCTAAAACATCTCCAGTTGCGAGAAAACTCAATGCAAAGTTGCGAAATTTCGTGTCACCGCACATTTAATGGATTTTCTTGAACGTTAAGACCTTCTGAGCCAAATCCAAAAAAATGTCCCTCGGCCCACATGTCCTTTATATGACAGCACAAGAAAAAATTTTGGCCGATTCCACAGTTTTGAGAAATCGATGTTCAAAAATTTTTGGTCTGTCAGATGTCAGTATGTCAGAAAGTTTTAGCTATTTTTTGCCGATTTTTACTAGTTTCGTACTCTCATGAGAATCTGCAGATTATAAGCTTTAAAATGATGTATAAAGCTCTTTCCAACTTACAAAATTGCGAAAGTTATGGCGTTTCAAAAAATACGCACAAAAGCACTGCACAAAACGATACCAGCACCTTAAACAAGTTCGAAAATATAGCAGGGAAATTTGATCGAATTACTATTCTTATCTTCTTATCTTGTTGGGGTCGGCTCGGCTCGGCTCGGGAGAAATTGCTGCCGGCTCGGCTCGCGAGCCGAGCCGAGCCGAGCCGCGAGCCAAAATCCTCATCTCTAATCTGTAGTTTTGTACGACTTTTTCGACACGTGGTGTTGAAAGACTGAAAATTTGAAGAAATTCAAAAATTCCAGTCTTCAGTTCAAAAATTATGATCACTGATCACCATTATGTAATCAGTTTGCGTTATCGAGTAGAGTATCTATAAAGTAAACCTGTAAACCAGTGAAAACTACTACAGGTTTCATACTTACTGGCCTAACTTGTAATCCATTCTGCCAAAATATATCCGGTCAAAAACTACCAATGAGTCCTATAGAAATTACAAGACTTAACCTGTATTTTCTACAAAACCTTTTGTATTTATCATCTACAAAAGTGATTCCTGTAGTTTCTACTGGAACATTGCTAGTTCTTTCCTAGTTACACGACCCCGACGCACTAAACCCTATAGGTAGATAATCCGAGGACAGGTCGTACAATGCTACCACTTATCATTTGTAACTCTTGTATCGAACGTATGTTTAAATTATTTTAACTAATAAAATCAGGTAATTGCAACAAAGGTTTGCTGCCTGTAATAGTTTTCCTGCATGATATACGAGCAAGTAACGTATTAATGTCACTAAATATTACAAAGTATGAACGTTTCATGTCAAGGAAATCCCAGAAGAAAAATTGGCCAACTTCAGCAGCATATTGCTGGCAACTGGCAGAATGTTAGAGTTTGAATCTCAATTCTCAATCTCTCTCTCTCATCGTTGGAATGGCCACGACAATTGGAGGTGACTAAAACCAGGATCGGGATCAGGATCCATTTCAGGATCAGGATCGGGTGTCTAAAAACAGGATCCATTTCAGGATCGGCTTGTAACTTCAGGATCAGCTTCAGGATCGGCATAGAACTTCAGGATCCGACACAGGGGTGGATCCTGAGTTCAGGATCGGGTGTCTAAAAACAGGATCCATTTCAAGGCTTGTAACTTCAGGATCATAAATCCTTCACATCCTGGAAAGGTAAACTTCCTTCTAGTTTTGTCACCCCCACCCCCGCTGATCCTGAAGTTACAAGCTGATCCTGAAATGGATCCTGTTTTTAGACACCCGATCCTGAACTCATGATCCGCCCTCAAGTCTAATCCTGAACTTATAAGCCGATCCTGAAGCTGATCCTGAAGTTACAAGCCTATCCTGAAATGGATCCTGTTTTTAGACACCCGATCCTGAACTCAGGATCCACCCCTGTGTCGGATCCTGAAGTTCTATGCCAATCCTGAAGCTGATCCTGAAGTTACAAGCCGATCCTGAAATGGATCCTGGTTTAGACATCCGATCCTGAACCCAGGATCCACCCCTGTGTCGGATCCTGAAGTTCTATGCCGATCCTGAAACTGATCCTGAAGTTACAAGCCGATCCTGAAATGGATCCTGTTTTAAACACCCGATCCTGAACTCAGGATCCGCCCTCAAGTCGAATCCTGAACTTATAAGCCGATCCTGAAGCTGATCCTGAAGTTACAAACCGATCCTGAAATGGATCCTGATTTTAGACACCCGATCCTGAAATCAGGATCCACTACTAACGCGATCCTGAAGTTTTTAGCCGATCCTGATATGGATCCTGTTTTTAGTTACCTCCAATTATTCAGCGCTGTAAGCAATCCAGTTTGCTGGAGCTTGTACGCATTTTTATTTCAAAAAATAGCCAAAAGTCTTGGTCGATTTTAGCTCAATTTTTCCAAATAAAACTTGGTAGTTGCAATGCAATCGCTTTTCAACGTCATGCAGTTGAAGCTTATATATGTTACTTCAGCCGCCAGCAACAAGTTGTTTAAAATTTGGTCAAGTTCGTTGATCTGACTCTCGGGGTAAAGGCTAAGTATGTGGGCTAAGGCTTTAGGCCGTGGTTTCACTTGACAATCTTGTGACAACGCGTTGTGACAACAGCAGTTGTCTGCCATAGTTGTCACTCGTGACAACTAGTGGTTACACGTAACAACAGATTGTGACAACGCACACTTCCTGTTGAGCCAACGCTATGTTTACTATTGCGTTGTCACAACGAAATGGGGCATGGTCCCAACGCGTTGTCACCAGTTGTCACAACGTTGTGTCACTGGTTACACGAACAACGTCGTGACAACTTTGTAGCAACGGCCGTTGTGGCAACGCGTTGTCACACGATTGTCAAGTGTAACCACCTTTACTCTATGGCTTTCTCTGAAGAATTGGCAACTGAGTCTTATCAAAAAATTGAAATATCGAATTTCGCATGCTGTTTGCTGCCGTCACACCGACGATGTCATGTGCTACACACACAATGAAGCTGAAAGTTGCTGAGACCACGACTCCTTGATCACAGCGGCATATAAAACGCGGAGATGTGTGCTCACTGGCTAACCTCAACTCCTGGAGCTTCAGGCTCATTTTTCTCGATTTATACCATCGTTTCAGCTTTTGCGCAACGAACGACACAATCACGATCTCATGTAAATATGGAACAACTTGCAATTGGTAGGTTACAGAATCTCAGATTGATTTTTGGAAAGACGGTAACAATAGTTTTTGTTTCCGATACCCAGACAAGTTGAGGATGGTGACTTTAGGATCAAAAAGAAAGCAAGAAAGAAACAGAAAGAAAAAAAACTTGCATCAAAAACTAACGGCAGTTAAAACCGCATTATTCTATGTACGGCTTGAAGAAACCCTATACCTAAAATACGCAAGCAATACTTTGCAAGCCTGAGATTTACAGATCTTCTCACGAAAGGGTAGAGTAGAGTAAAAATCAAATCTTTCAACTCGTTCACTCCACGTTAAATCAAGCTCGAGTTTCCCTCTTTTCACTCCTCCATGAAAAGGGTCGCGTTACTTTTAACTCTACTCTACCCTTTCTTGAAAAGGGCCTACGATGTCATTCCTCCTCGATTGAAACACTACTGAACCAAGTAGCAAAACATATATCCAAATCTATACACATATCCATATGCAATCCAAATATGAATCAACCTTAAAGATTAGTGATACTGCTATTACGGTTTTTACCTCCAAACACCTTATAAGTCTATCAATTCTATTAACTTAACACTGACCTATTATGAGTCCTACGTAAATAGAACCTCTGAACATTTATAACAGAAAACATCTGCCGGCCGAGCCGGGCCGAGAAATTTTTTAACAGCGGGCCGGAGCGGCCCCAAACGGGCAGGTTCGACTAATGCTGTCAAATCACTAAAATTAGCATTTATTCATTCAGGTTGTTTTACAGCAAAATATAACATTTCGTATCGTAATTTAGCGTTTCCAGCATTCACTAAAGCCTTTGAAATAATATTGTTAGTTAAATTTTCGAAATTTTGTTTTGGCGGGCCGGGCCGGGCCGGGCCGAAAAAATCTGGCCCGTGCTCATCTCTAGCGTCCTGAGCGGTACACATCCTTCCTCCAGAGCCTGCAGATGGACTGAAGGTTAAAAAGACTCGCTCACCAGCCCCCTGCGAAGACATGAGAGAGAAGCTAAAAGGGCAAAACTTAAAATATGCACCTTGAACTAATGCATGTATGAATGTTAGTAAACCTGTGGTTGCCTTAATTAATAAGTATTTGATGTATTTAAACAAGTGCTAATTAATGCTTAGGGAAAACCGTCTTATACGACTGTTCTACGCTCGCCATTTTGTGAAGGCCGGTGGATTTAGAAAATATATATGTTATACGTATACTCATCCACCATATAACAGACTATAACCACTCCTATTCCAAAGCTTGTACACGGTACACGTATCAACAGACATGTGTAGGAGGGGAAGTAGGGGGGAGACGGGAAACGGCGGTCGAAGACCGACGCAAAACCGGATGTTTCCGGCTTTTTGGCTAAATACTGGAAGTACCGGATTCTGGGGGGGGGGGGTCAGGGACCCCTCTGGGGGATAAGATCCTGCTTTGGGGAAGGTGAAACCTCCCAAGCACATGTATACACATCAAATATGAAAGCAGGTCCCGGGTCACTGTTTTCTGAACCAATCAGCCAGTCGACCTATGACTAGTGATAGGCACTGGAGGATATCCGGATAACATCCGATTTGAGAAAAATAATCAGATCTCCGTTTGCATTTTACACAACATAAAAGTTAGCAAATTTTTGGCAAAATATTTTTTAAACATTTCTCTGAAAATATTTCTGGCTGTAGGTTGGCTGTATGATGGCTTTCCCGCAGGTCACCAAAAATTGAAATTTTAAATGTAAAATTGAAGACCTGATGTTTTGAATAACCTATGCGATAAATATATCCGTTAACGCAAAATCGGATATCCGATGCCCATTACTATGACAATTGACAACGCATTTTCGAAACGTCTTAAAACGCATTAAGCCCGGTTCATACCTGTGTCTGTCCTTAAGAGACAGCCAATCAGAATAACGAATGATATGTAATCAGTCTGCTACGTTGAATATTTTAAGGAGGGAAAATTTAACAAACATTTAAACTTTTTGCAATGCAATATATATTGATAAAATTCAACCCAAAAGGAGGGGCTGTCAAACCCCAAAAACCCTCCTCTGGATGCGCCCACGCTTCATCTACATCCAATTTGATAGTCAGTTTTCCACATATATATAACGTTAGCTGTTAACATGGCAATAAAAATAACATTGTATGTATTGTAATTGTTCCAATTTAAAAATATTTTGTTAGTTTTCAACTAAATCAAGTGACCAATGAAATTTGAAGTTGTTGTCACATGACCGAGTCTCTGTACTTTTAAGTATGAAAATCATGTCTCCATCAGTATAGAGACATAGAGACAAGTACGAACCGGGCTTTAGAAGTATCCTTCTAACAAATTCAGACAATGCTCCACAACGTGAACAGGAAAAGTTTGTTTTCATGTCTGAAATCTGAAAGAAAACATGTCAACTGAAAAAGCAGGATCTGGCTGGTGTCCTTAACCCTTACAGGCATGCTAGGTACCCCTGGGAAGAGGTGATCCAGGACTTGGC
The DNA here is from genome assembly GCA_030248195.1 of Trissonchulus latispiculum. NCBI lineage: Eukaryota > Metazoa > Nematoda > Enoplea > Enoplida > Ironidae > Trissonchulus > Trissonchulus latispiculum. The sequence continues at coordinate 10,101 of JASAND010020648.1, read as the reverse complement.
AAGCAACAGGGATCAATGCAGAAGGGTCACAGAAAATGTTGGATTGGAAGCGGAGCATTTCATGTTGCAGATCCTGCGATGACGATGGCCCAAGTACAAGATAACCAAAATCACCCATCTCTGTGAAAGCAGAACATGAAGAAGGCAAATTTTCGATACGCCGTTAGTTAGTAGTGCTAAAGAAGCCACGTATATATGTCACGTACTATCAGACTAATCGTTCAGGCTGCCTGGTTGTACGTCCAAACAGCCTTAAAACATACTGTACGTACAACCAAAACTGTCACAGCAGGAGGTCTTCATCTATTATATACTTAGACGTTACGCATATGACATTTATGCATATGGGTATGCGCATATATATGTTGGCACAACGAACTTCAAGTTAATTGCCCTTATTGACAGTGAAAAAATATATAAATGAGGAATTTTAGGGAGGGAACTGGGTATTAATCTCTTAAACTACGTGCATACGTGCAGAAATCTTTCAGGAAACTATGAACGTGTACTGCTTTAGCTTATAAACTTGAAATTGGACAATTTTATATTGAAAATTAAATTAAAATAAAAACTAATACAGAAAACGCGATTATACTTAAATACAAGAAAAACATTTATGGAATCTTGGAAACTCGGTTGGAGGGAATTACTAAATTGGGATCATCTGTATTAAAATGTATTCAAAGGTTGAAATAAGGGTGATGGAAGTTACGTACTTCGGGGATTCTGACCTATCCTGTATGTAATATTAAACAATTTTCCGGTTTTTAGTTCAAACAAGAGTACATAATAACTGAGAGTGTGACAAGCGTCAAGCTCTTACTTATTAGGCTTGGGGACATGATATGCACGATATCGGCTGACCCCCCCCACAAATTAGACCCATCACTTCAAAGAAATTCGCACGCTATGCCTACGTTCTAAAGCTCGAAAACACAACTACTCAGTTGGTTCAATGTGCGTCTGTTGCGAGCTTCAGCACACAAGCATAGCGTGCGAATTTCTTTGAAGTGATGGGTCTAATTTGTGGGGGGAGGGGGTCAGCCGTTATCGTGCAGATCATGTCCACAAGCCTAATAACTAAGAGCTTGACGCTTGTCACACTCTTAGTTATTATGTATATACTCTTGGTTCAAATGAAAAACGTATTTTTAAGTAACTTTATTGGATCGAGCTAATTCTTAATTTTGAGTGTTAAACCGCAATTTACCACGCTTTTTAAATTTTTTTAATTTTAACCAAATTGTTAAATTTTTGAATTCATCAGTAAGCACCCATACAAAATTTGAAAGTTATTAGTCAAGAAACTCAAAAGTTAAGGTTATGTGGTAACATAGTGGCAACTAGAAATCATTTGAGCGGATAGGCTTAGAAAAGGCATGACTTAATTCAATAGATATAATTCAAACTATCCATATCATACCATGACATAACTCAAAGTAACGAAATGTTCTCTTTAAATATATTTAAGATATACTTTTAGTCTTAGTGTTTCATATCTTTAGAAAGGGCTAAATTTTCCGATTTCTTTGCTTTTTGACATTCTCCGAGCCCCCGGTAGATGAGGAACATTGTCCATGCTTCGTGATCTCCAAAGGTATCAAATCTTTAATCCCCCGTCGGCAGACGGAACCGCTTGGCAATTGTACCTTCACGTAACGGCAGTATCCGTCCTGGGAGGGCAAAAGTTCAACGCATTTGGCTATTTTCCAAGTGTTTCTTGAGGTAGCCGCTTTCAATAAGTAGACTTGATTGACCTCGGGAGCCCAGGGTCTTTCCCCCTTCCTTGGCTTAAAGTGGTTGTTATGGGCTGATCTGAGTTCTTGTATGTAACAGCTACTCCATACGTGCCAAAACTGATTTAATCATTTTTGTATGACGCTGTAGTGCTTCAGCAGTATAAATTCTGACTCTTTGGGCGTATAGTCGGGATCATCGTCTTGGCCTTCGGGTGGAGGAAGATTGAGACGTGTGGAAGGTGCTATGAAATCGGCATGAAATCTAGCTCATCGTCCCAACCTATTTGCCCTTGCCATAGTTTCTGTAGAAGGATCTTCCCTTTGATGGTAATGGGATTGAAGAAACCTAAGGGATCGAACTATTTGGCAAGGTGTTGCAATACCATTCTTTTGGTGATGGTTCCCTCGAATGGTGAAACTGCCTTGGTGCTGATAGTGTCTTGCCTCCTATTCCATTGTAGCCCAAGAATCTTAACCTCGGTGTCGGTGATCTTGTCGTTTTCAGGAAGAAGATTCATAAAACCGTTGTCGTTTGAGCTCCACTCGCGTAGATTCATACTGGCTTCTTGGAAAATAAGCTTAGCCTGTTTGTAAAGCGTGTATGCTTCCTGGGTTGTCCGTGCACCTAGAAACACATTGTCCATATAAATATTAGCACGAATGTGATCGGATAGAGTCGTGGAGTAGGAGTCCAGGTGGTGACTAATGGTAGCCCCAAGAAGATATGGTGATGCCACCACGCCGAACGGTATGCGGGTAAACCGATACGTCTGGATGTTGTTGGTGATCGATGGATTAGAGCGATTCTTTAGCCAAAGGAAACGAACACTGTCTCGGTCCACTTCCTGAAGGCCCACTTGAAGGAACGCCTTCTCGATATCAGAAACCACGGCAATTGGAGACTTGCGAAAACGTAGAAGAAGGCCCACCAAATTGTGTAGGTAGTTTTCACCAGTATAGATGAGGTCGTTGAGGGATGGACCATTGTTCTTAGTTTTCGCACTGGCGTCATAAACGATGCGAACTTTAGTGGTTCGTCGATCTGTTTTGATGACTGGGAAATGTGTAATGTAATGGACGAGAGCTTCGGTTTCTGCTTCCGGATCCACTGGTTCTATAATCTCTTTGTTTAGTTGGTCTGCTATGATGGAATTATAGGCTTCCAAATTCTTCGTGTCATTAGCATTTGGTGCCAATGTGTGAAGGGTCCTGTAAAGACGCTGTTTGGCAGTGGAGTAGTTGTCGTCTATTTCGGGTGACTCCATCTTCCATGGCCACCGGACAAAATAGCGGCCTCCGTATTTGACTACACTGGCCTTGAACCGTTCATGGAATTCGCTGGTTGCTGGTGTGGTCATCTGTATTCCGACCGTTTCCAGATCCCAGAAACGTTGTAAATCAAGGGTACTATCTGTGTCTTCTTTACCGTCCACAAATAGCATGGTCGTGCGAGAGATGTCTGGATTATGACGAGATACGTAGTTGCCTGACAGCATTCTTCCGAGAGGAGTGAAATAGATCGCCATGGAATCCCCAATTGGTATGACCTTCTTGACTGAATGTGGGCCCATGATTTTGTGCCAATTATCCATTCCAATGATCAAATCAAGCGGTACTTGAGTGGCTGTTTTGGGAGGCATGTTCAGAGGATAGAAGGAACGGATGTAGTGGAGCGTGGATTTGTCAAAATCCACCGGGTACAAAGGTAGTGACGGAGTCATGTTTTCGATTGAGTAGGCATAGATTTCTAGTTGAAAATCTTTTGTGCCTAGAAGACAGAGTTTGACAACTTCCGCCATCAGTTTTTCAGTTTTAGGGGAGTTAATTTTTGCTTAAAAGTGGAACATATGCGTCCAGTACAGAACTTTCTATGCCTAGACGTCCTAACGAAATGGATAGCGCCCTGATTTCATCAATAAATTTTTCTAAATTGGACAAATTTTCTTTTACTGGTTGTAAGTCGCCCAAAGCCTTCCAATGATCCATTTTGATGTCATTAGTATCTCCGTAGGCTTTTTGGAGAGTACTAATGACCTCATCATAACGGTCTCCCTGTAGACCAAAACCTTTGACCTTGTCATACGCTGGGCTTTTCAACAGTTGCAGCAGGTAGTCAATTTTTCTGTACGTGAATGTATATTAACGTCAAAGGAGTCCCAAAAGTTGGCCCACTCTATTCTGTTTCCCGCAAACGTAGGTAGTTGAAATTTTGGTAATGCACTGGTGTTAGCTACAGTTTGGTTACCTCTAACCTGTTCTGCTCCGGCTCCAGGACGAGCTGCGACAGACCCGCTGTGTGGCACTGTTGCAAGCTGTTGTATTAGCAGACGCATGTTAGCAAGATCTTCTCTTCTTTGGTTTTCCATTCTCTCGTTTTCTTCTCGCCACCGCCGTTCGTCCACCAGTCGTTGTTCGTCTTGACGCTGTAGCATCAGTAGAATCAGTTGCATAGTATCTGGTGGGGCGGGATCAGGACAGTTCGAGGCTGTAGGAGGGGCGGGACCAGGATGGTAGGAGGCAGTGGGAGGGGTAGGATCAAGACGGTGGGAAGCAGTTGGCGGTGGCGTAGTAGGACTGGTTTGGTGCTGTCCCTCGGTATGGGAAGCTCCGAGGGTTGGTGGTAGTTCCGATAAGGCATGGACCAGGTTATTGGTGGCAGGGCTCAGCACAGCCACAGGTGCTGGGCTGTTGCTGCCACTGTTCCGTAGGATATTTACTTAGAGGGATCTAGGATCGCACATGTAATTGTCCACCAGTTCAGAATGGGAAAATATACCATTTATCAGTAAATGCTGGGTTAGGGAGAGGGGAGAGCAATTTGCGCAGTTCCAGGGAAAAGGCCGTCCCAAAGTACGTAATGCTTCATATAACAGGTCCGTTAATGACCCATTGGTCCGGTCATTAACGCAAGCTATACACCACCAGGCGTCACATTCATCGCATAGAATGGATTCCGGCACCACCCGGTGACAGATGGAACATGGGTAAGTGTCTGTGGGTGAATCTGACATGTCCCCACAGACAGTCAAATAGAATAGAGGCAATAGCAGAATCCGTGGAAAGATGATGGCTCTGCTACCAACAAAATGTGGTAACATAGTGGCAACTAGAAATCATTTGAGCGGATAGGCTTAGAAAAGGCATGACTTAATTCAATAGATATAATTCAAACTATCCATATCATACCATGACATAACTCAAAGTAACGAAATGTTCTCTTTAAATATATTTAAGATATACTTTTAGTCTTAGTGTTTCATATCTTTAGAAAGGGCTAAATTTTCCGATTTCTTTGCTTTTTGACATTCTCCGAGCCCCCGGTAGATGAGGAACATTGTCCATGCTTCGTGATCTCCAAAGGTATCAAATCTTTAATCCCCCGTCGGCAGACGGAACCGCTTGGCAATTGTACCTTCACGTAACGGCAGTATCCGTCCTGGGAGGGCAAAAGTTCAACGCATTTGGCTATTTTCCAAGTGTTTCTTGAGGTAGCCGCTTTCAATAAGTAGACTTGATTGACCTCGGGAGCCCAGGGTCTTTCCCCCTTCCTTGGCTTAAAGTGGTTGTTATGGGCTGATCTGAGTTCTTGTATGTAACAGCTACTCCATACGTGCCAAAACTGATTTAATCATTTTTGTATGACGCTGTAGTGCTTCAGCAGTATAAATTCTGACTCTTTGGGCGTATAGTCGGGATCATCGTCTTGGCCTTCGGGTGGAGGAAGATTGAGACGTGTGGAAGGTGCTATGAAATCGGCATGAAATCTAGCTCATCGTCCCAACCTATTTGCCCTTGCCATAGTTTCTGTAGAAGGATCTTCCCTTTGATGGTAATGGGATTGAAGAAACCTAAGGGATCGAACTATTTGGCAAGGTGTTGCAATACCATTCTTTTGGTGATGGTTCCCTCGAATGGTGAAACTGCCTTGGTGCTGATAGTGTCTTGCCTCCTATTCCATTGTAGCCCAAGAATCTTAACCTCGGTGTCGGTGATCTTGTCGTTTTCAGGAAGAAGATTCATAAAACCGTTGTCGTTTGAGCTCCACTCGCGTAGATTCATACTGGCTTCTTGGAAAATAAGCTTAGCCTGTTTGTAAAGCGTGTATGCTTCCTGGGTTGTCCGTGCACCTAGAAACACATTGTCCATATAAATATTAGCACGAATGTGATCGGATAGAGTCCTTAAATATATTTAAGATATACTTTTAGTCTTAGTGTTTCATATCTTTAGAAAGGGCTAAATTTTCCGATTTCTTTGCTTTTTGACAGGTTAGGGACGTGCAAACGCAAAAGATTTCCAATATATAGTTTTAAAAACTTGAAAATCTCAAAAGTAATTTTTTGGTTAAAAACTGTTCAGAAATATCTCCTGCTGTTTGTTCTATTATTGTACACATGCGGTTACTTTAATGCAAGAGTATGTACGTACGTATCCAATTTGGGAGATTCTTAAACTGTATCTTAAATTATACGTATAATCGCATTTTCTGTTTTAGTTTTCATTTTCATTTAATTCTCCATGCAAAATTCTTAAATTTCAAGTTTATAAGCAGTACACGTACATAGTTTCCTTAAAGATTTATGCACGTAGTTTAAGAGATTAATACCCAATTCCCTCCCTAAAATTCCTCATTTATATATTTTTTCACTGTCAATAAGGGCAATTAACTTGAAGTTCATTGCGACAACATATATATGCGCATACCCATATGCATAAATGTCATATGCGTAACGTCTTGCTGACGACTTGATGCTTGCTTGCTGACGACTGCTGACTTGATGAAGACCTCCTGCTGTGACAGTTTTGGTTGTACGTACAATCTGTTTTAAGGCTGTTTGTACGTACAGCCAGGCAGCCTGAACGATTAGGCTGATAGTACGTGACATATATATGTACGAATAAGCAAAAACTCACACCTAAACTGTTGTACAGGTCGCTGTCAGTGACAGCGTGCTGGTAAATCAATCACTATTCCAGCCTGGAAACAGCATCGGGTCAGGAGTTAACCCCAATTCTGAGCCGCTGACACCACAAAAGTCCTACAACATAACAAGTGTGGCGGAATAGCATATTGCATGCGTACTTATTGCACGCCAGTTCCCCAGAAGCTGAAGAATATTACTTTAAAAATCGTAAAAAATTCTACTATGGTAATCTTCAAATTTTATTTATGTTGAAGCTAACACGTATATTAACGGAAGTTGAAAATTTTTGACAATTTCTAAAAATAATTACAGCTCGACAAAGCAATAGTAGGTGACTTTGTTCTCACTATACGTTCTTCTTTCCTGGTAGCTTTGTACGTGTATATATATATATATATATATATATATACACATATATATATACAAGTAACAAAAATGCTCGCACAAAAGAGGATAATATGTGTGTGTTGGCTGTGTCTATATGTATATATATCCTTTAAATTCCGGTTGAAGTAAAGACAAAAGTTTCACAGGCACATTTGGCACAGCAGGTTTGGATGGGTGACTCCATGACAAAAGTTGCTCCGTTCGCTTAGGACTTTCATTTAACACAAATTTGACCACTTTTAAAATTTAATTTTTGACTCAAAATCACCTAAGTCCCCACCCCCACCCCATCCCACCCCACCACAGCCACTTTGGGTACGCAGTTCGATGACAAAAGTTGTTCAGCTCACTTAGAGCTTTCATTTGATACCAGCAAGATGGGTGGGTCTGACGGTAAAACTGACTGCGGGAATCGATTCTCCGTGCCAGAAAACCATTGTATGGAAGACTTGAGCTTTCAAAGTTGAATAGATAGCGAGAAATTTCGATTTTTCATTTTTCGAATTTTCGCCATTTTTGACGGGCCACTGTGGTCGTTAGGGAAGCGATAGAGAAACGCAACCTGGACCGTTAGTTACTTCAATATATGTAATTTCTGAATATAAAAAGAAATCAGCTCCAGCTCTTAACGTTCGACCTGAGCGACGACTACAAAAATGGTCACTTTTCGTCCTGAGCCGACTTTGTGGCGCCACTGCGCCACAAAAAAGTTGCGATTCTTAAATTTTTCAGAGGGTACTGCTAGACCCTATAGCCCTTTAGGTTGGCCCACCGCTGCAGTTCACGCGAAAGCGGCGAACATTATGTACAATACAACCATCAACTAGGAGAAACCGAAAAAAATAAAAAACATAAACTTTCATAACCGGCCGGGGTGCAACTTTTTAACGGTAAGTCCTACGGTGCTGAAACGTCCCAGACATACTAAACTCGATGTGCTCTACAATTTGCGCATGAAATCTGCGCAGGATCTGTGCAGGATTTTGCGCATCTTTTAGTGATGGGCACTGGATATCCCGATAATTTTTATATCCGGATAATATCCGATTTGAGAAAAATATCCGGATATCCGTGTACATTTCAGACAAGGTAATGACAGATTAAGAAATTTTTGAATAAAATTTCAAAAATTTTAAAATATTTTTCAAAAATTCCTCTTAAAATATTTTTGAAACCAAGGTTGGGGCTTGGTTGCACGATAGACATTCACAGCATGCCGAAAAATAGACAGAAAAATTGAAAATTGAACTGCAAAATCGAAAAATTTTCTTGAACCTAACTTTGGAATAGCCGGATATCCGGATATCCGTTAACGCAAAATAGGCGGATATCCGGATATGAAAAAATATCCGGTGCCCATCACTACTTATTTTACACTCCAGCGTCGTCGTCTACGTCTCCAGCTTTACTTTACGGCGTCCACCTTACGTCTCCAGCCACTTTTCACACATATTATAGGGGTCGCTGCCGCGACCCCTATGATATACGTATATAAAGAACAAAAGTAAACAAGCATGATATACTAGGAGGGATCGACCGGATATCCGGATCCGGATCCTGCCGAATATTGCAGATCCGGATCCGACAGCAAAACCGGATCCGGATCTTTTCTTGCATTAACGAAACAAAGGAAATTTATTGGTGAAACTAAGAAATAAATGTCAAAATTTGTCAACAATTTGTAACACTTTTTGACTTTCGAAATTTCAAAATTTTGGTCAAAAAATGTCAAAAATTTACAAAATTTTGCTAATTTTTGGCCCCGGTGCCGGGGCCGGGGCCAGGCCAGGCCCCGGTGCATTCCTAGTTAAAATACAGAAAATTTTGCATTTTTAGGCCATTTTTTGGAATTTCTGAGGTCCCAATGGTGGGAGGGGGGTTAACAGGGTACCCCAAATTACAGGTACAGGGTCGACCACCAAATTTCCAGAGCTTACCCCTCCACCAACCAAAATTTCCGGTGAAACTATGCCCCCAAGCGGAGCTCAGACCCCCCTCCCCCCTAAAATGGAGTTCAAACAATAGAAAAAAATGGCCAAATTTTTGCAAAAATTTTTGCAATTTTCAGTTTTTTTTCTTGGGGGGGGGTCCCGAGCAAATCACGTGGTGTTAGTAAACAAATAAATTTTTTATTACATCCACGTGACTCACCCCTCGGCTGCCCAGCCCATTACAACAACAACAATGTACTACATCTGACATGACAATGCTGATGCATGCAAGCGGCAAGATCACGTCAGGGTTAGTAGACAAACAGTTACGGTGACGCCAGAGTTTGGTAGGCCAAGGGGAATGTACATTACGTATCTAACATAGTTAGTAAAAATAGTTAGTATATACGTATTTCTCGAGAAACCAGTGCAGGATTTACCGTGGCATGCAAAGGACTAAGGTCCTTGTAGTGCACGACTCCGAATAAATTTCTGAAGCTGAGGTTCAATATCAGATAAGCGTTGCTTAAAAATTACCAAAGAGGAAATAGTAACAATATTTTCAGGAAGATCATTCCAAACATTGCAACTTCTATAGAAATACGAATGACCAGTCTGAGACTTTTTATATCTTTTTGGAACTACAGCCAGAGTTTTGCCTCGTCCCGGCGTCTGGAAAATACGTAAAGCAACTATCGAATGCACAACCAAATGCATTGTACACAATATTATGCATTAGATACAGATCATTTAGGATGCGCCGCATTTCTAGCGACTGCAAAGCACATCTGCCCAACCTCTCCCTATAGCTTAACCAACTAAGTCCATGCAGACGTCTAAAGTCTGTCACAAAAATGTGTGTACAAAATCTGTAAGGCCTCCAGTGAACTCAATATACGTCGAAACCCCATAAAACCATATATTTTCGGAATCCTTGCAGCGAGACAAACATTTTTATAAAATTTAAAATTTTTTAAAATTTGAAAAATTTTAAAACATCGGTTTATCGGGGAATTTTTCCGTACCGTTCAAGCTATTCAGCTCATTCTTTCAGAAAAATTTTCCCGTCCGAAGACGCGTCGAATGACACAGGAACGAAAAAATCGGCTGAGAAATAGG
>JASAND010020644.1:0-10995 GCA_030248195.1 Trissonchulus latispiculum | reverse complement strand
ATGAGTAGAATAATGTTATGCGGTTCAAGGAATTTGGGTGAAGCGGTTAGATGTGAGATGTGGAAGAGGGTTTGGTTGGTCCTAATCCTGCTTCTGGGACACGAAAATTTGCGAATTTTGAGAATTTAATAGACTAATTTATGTACAAAAAATGTGTATGCGTAAATTTAAAGATACTGGAATGGAGCATTATCGGAAATTAATTTTTTCAAGCAATGTGTAATTATCGTATTGAAATAATGTAATAATAATAATAATATCACATAGAAATCAATTGCTTTGATGCCTTTCCGTTTTTTCGGTTAAACGTCAAAGTGCATAGATCGGGGTTTTCTAAAATAGAGTGCATTTAACACTATCAAGGGCTAGCCCAATCAAGTTACTAACTAACTTCAACAATTACCTATGTTAAAACTCATAATTTTAGGCAAAATTTCTACTTTAAAATTCCTACTTTTTTGCAAAATTCCTACTTTTTGTTCCTACTTTTTCCTACTTTTTTTGAAGAAAATTCCTACTTTTATTCCTACTTTTCCAAAATTGGTGCGCACGAGGACTGGGGTTGAGAACCTAAAATATGCGCTATATAGGTTTTTCGGGTCGCTGATCTCGAATTTGGCATTAGTTTGGCCCTAACGGTTGCCCCAGAGGCATTTTACACACAGTTGATTGTGATTTTTCTTTTGTGAATTTGTTCACAACAAATCACCCGCCGCCCGCCGGTGGCGAAGCCAGAGGACATGGCAGCGGCAGGGAATCCAATATATGGTTGGATAGCTTAGAGTTAGGACATGTCACATGGATAATACGTGGTAGCTGCGCAAAGTCCGTAATGAGAACCAGCAAAGATTTCAATTTTGGTCCGGAGTTGTCCGAGGGTCCGATTTTGAGTGGGTCGACTATTTTGGGCACCCTAGTCGGAGGAGTTGGGCCTCGGCAGCCAAACTTATATAGCCATGGGGTGAACCCACCCGCTTTTTGGGGGGAATGCCCACCCCCTTTTTGGGGGGAATAAACCCATCCGATCCGCCTCCTGGGTCACGGGTTGGAGGCGAGCTAGGAGCTCCAAAACATACCAGCAGAAAGCGCGACTCTTTCTAACCTATGTGTGCGTGCAAAGATCAAGTCATTTGGTTCACTTCGCTGTCAGATTTGGGCAATTTTGAATACCTGGGTTTGGGTAGCTAGAGGCAGAAAACCTTAAAAGCGCAATTTCGCTACTGGAAAACCCAGCGGCCAGCAGATGTAATTGGGACTTGTCCTGTCCATTTGATGCTGCATTTTAAATGGCACATCAGATCTCAAAAAAGCTACCTAGGTCGGGTTTTTTGATTCATATATACTAACTATAAAAAAGTTGAATTTTACACAGGAAGTGTCAGAATTGCGCTACGTCAATTTTTAGGACCGCGAGGGGTGGGTTTATTTTCCCCCATTGGGGTTTTCCCCCGCTACCTTTTGCATTATACCTGCCTAACGGTACAACCTAGAGAAGTAAATGGGCTTAAAAGAAAGTTCTACGTACGCTCCAGCCAAAATCCGAAAAAGTGGGTTTTCCTCCCTTGGCTATATACATATATATGTTATGGCTGGGACTTGTGGCTATTAACATGCAAAAAATTTTCCGGCTGCGGTTTGTTGTTAGCCCCTAGGTGGGTGAGTTTTTTGTGAATTTTCGGGGTGACTTTTTGTGAAAATTGCTATATCGACTTGTATAATCGATCAGTGGAAAACCAAAACGGAATTGGATGTTTTTCAGAATTTTTCACTTCCACGATTTATTCTAGAGCATTTTTCGGAAGCTGTCAATTGCTATATAGTGCTTGCATTGCCCATTTATGTTATGAGAGCAAAATAAAATTTGTAAATGCCCGTATATATATAATACATAAGCCTGTAGTCATAAAATAAACTGAAGGCGCAAAACAGGCAATGAAACGGAATAGAAGACACTTTAAGAGACAGAAGTTCTGTCAGTGAACTACGTAATAAAGCAGCACAGAAGTAAAATCTAAGTGCGTCGAGGCAAAAAATGTTTTTAAATTTTGTGAAATTTATTAAAATTCTGTTCAATTTTCACTCAAAATATGCATATAAACAGCTGGAAAAATGTACTACGGGGGGCCGAAATGTCAAAGGAGAGGGCCCAAATCGCAAAGGGGGACCCCTGGATACGCCACTGCTTTGGAGGAAGATCGGAAGGAGCTGCCGCCCCCCCCCAAACCAGACGTAGAGGAACATTTTGTTGTCCGCGCACATCTTTAAAAAACTTTCGCGCTTTCGGCGAAAATTATATTAAACTTTAACTTATTTATATACATGTATACTTATATACATTATATGCTTATATGTACGTACGTATATAATTTACGCTGTTTAAACCTTTTTCTTGCAAGGTTTTGACACTTTCTCAAACATTTTCTCGCTTTCGGCGCTAAATTTATATACTTAACTTTTATATAGGTACCTACTAGGGATCGACCGGATCCAAAATTTTGCCGGATCCAGTTTGGATCCGGCCGGATCCGGATCCGGATCCGGATCTAGTCATTAAAATACATGTAAATTTTTAAAATTTTGTTCTTTGATTTTGTTAATGCTTATTGGTTTTTTATGGTTTTGGTAATGCTTCAATGCAAGTAGTCAATTTATTTAATAATTTTCAGCAATTTCGCGGTGTTTGACACTGCAAATGAGTTAAGAAACATTTAGCCTGAAAGAAACAATTTTCACTAAGTATCTAAAGAATTTTTGAAATGTGTGGGCCGCAGCCGCAGATATGGGACAGTTTACAATCAAAGTCTTTCAACAACAATTTTTCAGCAAAATCAGCAGATTAGTAGATTAGCATTACCTTACCATTAACTTCTTACATGGAGCCTAGAAAAACATAAAACCAATACTTGAACATCTTAAAAATTTCACTGAAGTTAAATTTTTTGAGTTTACAAGTCGGTTAGGTTTACTTGTCTAATAATTTTGCAATACATAAAAAATAGTTAAACGCTGTAAGTAGGCCTAGAGTTTTGCTACTACTGAGAAACCATTTTATTAAAAGCATCGCTTAAAAATTCAGAAAAGCACAAGTTAAAATTGGGAAAACCCAACACGTCAAGGAGCCTGATATATAATTGCAAACTTTGTTAAAGATGTCTTAAAATAACTACTCATGGAGACCTATTTAACACTGATTTATAAAAAATTACAGAATTATGGAAAATATGTATATAGAAATTCATTTGGCATGACTTGCGTAAAAAATTAGTTAACAAAATATCAAAGTCTATATATATACTTATTCGAGTTCAGTTGAATATTAAGATACACTGGGGTCTGGGGGCGGTAGCCCCCAGTAAAAGCCACGCTCTTAGCACGAAAAATCGCTTCTAGAAATTAATTTAGAGCACTCCAGGCATTTATATATTAGTTTCAGTAATAACTTTCCTTTGGTTTGTTAACTGTAAAAAAGATCCGGATCCGGATGGTTTTTCTGCCGGATCCGGATCCGGATCTGCAATATCCGGCAGGATCCGGATCCGGATATCCGGTCGATCCCTAGTATATACCTACTGTGTTTTTGTTTGCTCATAACATAAAAACCCGCAATGACACACTTTTTCTCTGAATTTAGCAAAGAATTTTGGGCTTGTGCGCACGCGTGCGCACTTTTTTCCAGGCACGAAAAATTAATTTACTAAAATTAATCACTGTAAAGTCACAAAAATTGCTCGTTGATTTTTGAAGAAGAAATTTTGCTGCATCTGGGCTCTGATTCCCAGACCCCCGTTGTGTAGTTTTTGGGTTTATGTTCCGTTCAGACCATTTACGTAGTTTTATCATTTGTGTGTGAACATCAGACAAATGCTATGAAACCGCAATTTTAGCTAAGTTATATATACGTACAGTATTTTTCGGCTATGCCCACTTATTTTTACTTATTTTTTTCTCTTAGCTTTTCATAGCATTTTTTGACATTTTAAATATTTTTCTACTTCTAGGCCCTCCCAAAATTTTGTTCAGGTCCGCCCCCCTCAAAAAATTTTCTATATGCGCCACTAACCTTGCTCTTGCTTCAGATCTTAAGGACCTCTATGTGGCGGCTGCGGCTTCGTTGTTTCGGAGGTGATGTTTTGCATGAGTTATCTCTGCTTAACGTTTTGTTATATCCGGAACTGGGGGAAGCTTATTGGATACAACTGTCGCAGCAACATCAACAGTGTACACCATATCCTTTCCCTGGCTATGCTTTTCAGGAAATGGTACGTACTAAGGATTATTGTGTTTATGGAAATGAACATTACGTAGCGATGTTCCCAACCCTCCGTTTGGGCAATGGGGATGAGCTAGTATGCTCAAATTGTGCATACAAGTTGGTAGGACGCATCTCACCTGCCACACAAAATTTGAGCTGAATCGGACCACTTTTGAGCATTTTTTAACATTTTGAAAGTTTAGGCATTTTCGACCCCCCCCCCAAACAATTCAAAATTAGTTTATTTTTGAATGCCTGTGGAAAATTTTCCATAGCAGTTAGGCAATAACTTTTAATAGTTTCTACGAGCACAACATGTGCATTTTCCAAAAGTGTCGGCCTCGTCGCGCTACGACGCTTGGTAAGCTGCCAGCAGAATTTTCACAAAATGGATAAAATCCAAGGGATAGGAAAAATATCAATTTCTGTTTTTGCAGCCATTTGCCGAACTATAAAAAATGGTTCTTAAATGCTCAAAAGTCGTCCATGTAGCAATTTTAAAGCACTCTTTTACGTGAGTCGCTCAAAATTGCAATTGGACTTTACAATTTCTTGCTAACCGTAAAAACCTGATTTTGGCGGAGCTAACGTGGCCAAAAAGCACTCTGGGCAAAAGACGTATACACGCGAAATAGAACAACATTTATCTTAATTTATTTAATCAAGTTTTAAAAGTTACAAGTTTTTGTATTTTAATATAGGAACTGTCTAATTTGATAATAATTTTGATGATCGATTTTCTCACTTTTGGTTAGGAATATTGCAAAAATAACATTAGTTACTTAATTATGTATATGCATCGTATCGCATAGAAAACGTGTTTTCGTTGCACTCAAAGGCCAAACTCGGCCTATTTTAGTGAAGAATTGACCATTTTTGACGAAATAGAAAAATTAATGGCATCGTACCAGATTTCGTCCACCTGAACCACCACACATTCAAGGTTGAACCTAGGTAAAATTGAAATCTATACCAGATTGACCCGGAGGCTCTATTGAGCTTTGCGAATTTTTCCCTTCAAACCAACTTTTGCTGCTCAATGTACGTATACGTCTATTAAAGGAAATCCTTCCATAAACTTTAGTTTATCCGCCTTATGTATATACCTAGTGTAATTGTGTAACTGTGTGGTTTGTTTGCCATGTTTAGGGTATCCTGGATTCGTTAGAAATCGTGAATGGTTCCATGCCTCCTGATAAGTCAAGCAGCCTCTGGCTTTGTTGCGTGTTGCATTTTAAGCAAAATCCTAACGATCGGCTCATACGGACTATGGTCTGGACTGGTTTATTTAGCCGAAGTCCGCCTCACTGGCAAGGATCGGTACTGTGGGAACAGCCGGTACCTGTTTCCTCTCATGTCTTCCTGGCCTGTGGCGTTTGTCAGCTGTCATGTTTTAGTGCAGACGAAACTGTGTGCTACTGGCTAGCCCAAAACCAGTCCGCTTCTGCTGAAACTGGTCCCACTGATGTTGAACAGTCATTTCTACTGTTTGCCGTGGAAGTCACCAGTCCAAATGCCGGTCATGACGGAGAGGACACGCCGGGCCGTCTTCAGGTTTATCCAGTTTCATTAGATAGCAGCCAGTATAAATACTTGAAAACTGGCTGTTTTGCTGTCTCTATGCTGGAGTCACATGGTCAGCTTTATTTGCTTACGGCTTCATGGTCTCCTTACCGCCATCGGGACTCTTCTACTACTGCCAAGTCGTTTCGGCTACATTTTCACCTTTTTCAGTATTGCTGGTCTTCTGGAAAGCTGATCCAAGGCGCTGACTGGAGCTCCCCTGTGCCTGCTTTTGATGGTCTTCCAACTTCAGGGAGCAGAAAACCGAATCTGGCTATTGCTTTGAACTTTACACAATGTCATCTTTCAGTTCATGACATTGGTCATGAGCAAGGGAACAACAGTACTCAAAAATTAGTTGTTGTGCAGCTGCAACTGCTAAGAAATGTTGCTCCTACGTTCCAGTTGTATAGACTTGTAATTTTTTCCCGTTCTAAAGTAACTATTCAGTCGTTGAGTAGGCAGTTCCCTGATGATATTTGTTGTGGTGAATTTCCAGCTTTAACTGTTTATAGTAAAGGACAGAAGTCATTGTACTGCGTTGCTGTTGCACGTGATGGACACACCATATCTGGCGCTACTATTAATTGTATTAATATTTGTGTCCCGCCTTTGGTACAGTTGGCCTGGCGAACTGTCGCTGATTGTGCAAATTTTTTAAAGCTCAGGAAATACCTGCTACGTAGTTTTTGTTGTCGTTTAGTTTGAGCGAAAGCTGTGTTTCCAGTTTTTCGGTTTAATGTGCAGAGTTCGGACCTGCTCACAAATATTTAGTCAGTGAATAAAACATTTACGACGTCGGGTAGGCCTAGTTTATTGTCAACATTTGTAAGAATGTTAAGAACAGCTCTTATATTTTTAGTATTTTTAAATGTTTTTGAGGATTTCATGCTGTTGTTTGCTTAAGTCAACCATTGGTCCTACTCGCATGATATCAATGATAGATAACTGTTTAAGTACGGTAGATAAAACTAGTGGTGGGCAAGATATATCTAATTTGAGAAAATGGGGGTATAAACATTTACTTTTCAGAGAATATTAAGACAAATTTGCTAGTTTTAAATGAGAAATTCAAAGTTTCGGAAAATGTAGAATATGTTTGAAATTTATAAACTACAGCTTTTGTATAGGTGATAGAAATATAGTTCACACGTCAAAACTAACAGAGAATGGGAATTGAAATTCTGACATATTTTTAGAACTTAACCTTAGAACAGAGCTAAATATATTATGCTTAACTTTGGCAAGTACATTGTTATAGTATATGTATATATTTTCGGGATTTTAATACATTTTTGTTTTATGTGTGTTGTGTGTTTGTATGACATTTGTGTTGTTTTATTTGGTTATTTTGCCTTTTACATTCGTGCAGCATGTATATGTATATAAATGTGTAATTTGTCTGGTTTTACTTCTTTTATTACATACATACTCAGTTTTACTCAGGTGCTTATTTATTTTATGTACGTATTTGCTTTTTATTTATACTATATTAGTCTTTTGTTTTACCATCTCTTCCATTTGTTTGTTTATGTTACATTTCTGTGTTTACGCGTTTTTGTATTTATTGTGTGTTTTCAGTAAACTTGGTTGTGGAGTTCTTTGATCGCATTTGAGTTTATACTATTCTTGTTTCATTTTGAGCATGAAAACAAACTATTTCGTTCTCACGAACGTTGGTCGGATTACTCTTCCTTTTAGTAGCCGTTTTGCTTATCTTTGTGCTCATTTTTAACCTCACCAATCAAGCGGCTGTGCAAAGACCTCTTAAAAATTGACGGACACGCAGTGAAATGGTCAGCCGGAAATTATGATGGTGGTGATGTAAGATCGAGCCTGGGGACGCGATTTAAATATGCGAGACAGTTCTGCGCTTATTAATATTTCCAGCCTTCCTGAACAACCAGTATTTAGGTTGCTTGCACCAGTTATCGATATGTAGACGTCCTTTGCATGTCAGTAGACAGTCGTTCAGGCAGTTCATGATTCCAATACAACACCTGACGATCCAACTGTTTGAAAGCAGATCCTTTTCCCGTTAATCCAGCCATCAGGAACTACTTTTTTAGAGACTGCTTCGTTTCCTTTTTTAACAAAACTCCAAAGGTAAGAGTGAGGGTAAAAATTTATTAAAATTTTGTATCATATTGGACCAGTTTTCCTCTGAATAACCAGATTAGGGGTCAGTAAAGCAAAACTGTTCGGGGAAGCCGGTTGAAAACTTGTCCAACAGCAATTTCAGGGCTAACTTTATGAATCTCTCCCGCACTTGAGTGATGTGTAGTAATAGTACTGTGGCAGAATATGGGATTAATTAAACTTTACCCCCCCCCCCCCAACAAAAGTTTGTCAAGTTCAAAGGCTTATTGCAAGAGATCAGCAGAACTTTAGAGCATGATTTATACATCGTTGGAGTGCTCGAGATGTGCTCGATTAATGGTGTAAAGCTGTTTGCTGTAGCTTGCTGCTATAAAAAGTTAAGCTTAAAAGACTACCAAAAATTGCAAAAAGCGGTAAGTGATTGGCTTTTATGTTTAAATTTTTATAGCTTCAAGCTACAGCAAACTGCTTTACACCATTAAATATGGTGTAATTAAATCGAATTAAATAAATTTAAAAAATTAAATTAAAAAATAATTAAGCACATCTCGTGAATTCCAACGATGTATATAAATCATGCTCTAAAGTTCTGTTGATCTATTGCAATAAGCCTTTGAAGTTGACCGACTGTTGTTTGGGGAGGGGAATAAAGCTTAGATCCGTAATATGAACCCGCAACCTTTCGCTTCATTAATCATTTTTAGGTCTAGTCTCTGGTTTCATTGATTGACGGTTACTATCATACATTAACATAGGGGGGGCTTGTCCCCAAAAAAATTTGAGGGGGCTTGTACCTTGAACAAAAATTTCAGGGGGGCTTGCCTTGTACCTCAACAATAAATTTCTAAAATTAACGCTAATTTTATCTTCAATTTTTGGAAAAATTTTCAAAAGTGCCCGATTTTCCATAAAAAACTAAACATTTTCGATAAAAAAACTACGGCGAAGCCGGAAATTTTTTGAAATTTTACTGTAAAAACTAATTTTTCCGGCTATGTTTGGTTACCTCTTGGCCACTTTTTCGTTACCCCTTGTCCCCGACTGGTTACTATCTTTTGTACATATCTGAGCTGTCGGAAATTATCTGTTTGCTGCTGTTCAGCAAGAAAACTATATAACTGGCAAAATTATGTCTAACCTTGTTTTGATAATCAAAGCAAAGTATTGAGCCGCCATTTCATGCCTGTGGGCCCATGTCAATATAAAAGTCACTTTTGATGCGTTCTGATCTACTAATTGTTTTTCTTGGAGCTTTTATTTTCATGGTGGTTCTTGATTTTTTTGTAGAGATTTGATCTATATGTGTAGTTTAATTTTTTGATAGAGGTTCTTGGGGTTTCTTAACTTCTCGATGAGATTTGGGGTCATATCCCCCCATAGCTTCGTAGAAGTACTGAAGATGCACACTTTGACGGATTGAGTTGAAATTTGGTAGGGGTAGGTTTTCAGACCTGCTGATTTCAAAAATGCAAAAATTTTAAACTTTTAAAAAATTTTTAAAAATTTTAAAATTTTAGTTTGGGAAGGGGGGACCAAGAGGAACCGAAAATTTTTTTGTCTTCGATTTTGCTGAAAAGATGTATATAGGGGTTTTCGGGGTCGTAGAACACTAATCTGAAATCCGTTTTTCGATCCAGCTTTTCGTTAGCTCAGGCTAAGCTTACATCTTAAGCTTAGAACTTTAGCTTATATTGAGCAAACAAAAAGCCGGATCGATAAACTGATTTCAGATTCGTGTTCTACGTTCCCGAAAACCCCTATATACATCTTTTCAGCAAAATCGAAGACAAAAAAGATTAAAGTGATTCTGAGTGGTGAATGTAAACCTTTTCAACATCCCGGACCCCCGAACCCTCAGAACCTCCAGCAAACACTTAAAACCAGATAGTAGAGGATCAAATCTGAAAAAATTTCAGAATCCCCAAGAACCTCACGAAACCCCATTAAAATTTTGCAACTAAATATATGTAGTTAAGGATCAAATCTCGAGTCTTTCCCATTATCCCCCCCATAGCTTTGTAGATGTACTGAAGATGCACACTTTGACGGATTGAGTTGAAATTTGGTAGGGGTAGGTGTTCGGACCTGCTGATTTCAAAAATGCAAAAATTTTAAACTTAGAAAAATTTTTAAAAATTTTAAAATTTTAGTTTGGTAAAGGGGGGACCAAGAGAAACCGAAAATTTTTTTGTCTTCGATTTTGCTGAAAAGATGTATATAGGGGTTTTCGGGAACGTAGAACACGAATCTGAAATCAGTTTATCGATCCGGCTTTTTGTTTGCTCAATATAAGCTAAAGTTCTAAGCTTAAGATGTAAGCTTAGCCTGAGCTAACGAAAAGCTGGATCGAAAAACGGATTTCAGATTAGTGTTCTACGACCCCGAAAACCCCTATATACATCTTTTCAGCAAAATCGAAGACAAAAAATTTTTCGGTTCCTCTTGGTCCCCTCTTCCCAAACTAAAATTTTAAAATTCTTAAAAATTTTTTAAAAGTTTAAAATTTTTGCATTTTTGAAATCAGCAGGTCCGAACACCTACCCCTACCACATTTCAACTCAATCCGTCAAAGTGTGCATCTTCAGTACTTCTACAAAGCTATGGGGGGGATAATGGGAAAGACTCGAGATTTGATCCTTAACTACATATATTTAGTTGCAAAATTTTAATGGGGTTTCGTGAGGTTCTTGGGGATTCTGAAATTTTTTCAGATTTGATCCTCTACTTTCTGGTTTTAAGTGTTTGCTGGAGGTTCTGAGGGTTCGGGAGTCCGGGATGTTGAAAAGGTTTACATTCACCACTCAGAATCACTTTAATCAGAATCAGTCTACTCAGCAAGCATTTGACTCAGAATCAGTTTACACAGAATTTATTTCTTTGATGAAGGACACCGCTTGTGCCTTTGGTATTGATGAAACCTAGCCTATTGATGTTGCATGTTTAGTGGAGCTATAAATATTTCTGCACATATTTGCGGATAATTTAATCGTGTGCATTAAACATTAATAACTGATATCACTGGCGGATCCAGGATTTCGTGACGGGGGGGGCGGCAAAATTTTCTAGAGCAATACGTAACT
>JASAND010020642.1:0-15813 GCA_030248195.1 Trissonchulus latispiculum | reverse complement strand
GTTCAATAATATGATACCGTGTGGTAGAAGTATCGCTTTGTGGTGCACGATCTTTACTGTTTTGCTCTGAGAACAACTTTACGGTCAGAATTTCTCAAAACCCATCCTATTGTTTTCGGTAATTATCACCCCACTTGTGGACATGCTTGTGGCGTAAATATAAACAAAAACATGAAAGTCTGTTGTATTGAAGAAGTTACCTTTTTACTGTTGATTGGTCGGGGCAATGGCTGATCAAGGCTTCTAACAGAAACTGTAGTTTTAGCCGAAATGTGTGAGATAACTGGACCTTTGTGCTTATATCTATATGTCAATTTTTGTACACAGTTCTTAAAGTTTATCCTTACTATTGTAGGCGCCTAAACAGTTGAAGCCAAAAGGCTCCTCCACCGGTGGTAAACGTTTGGGTCGACCGCCGGGCAGCAAAACTGGCAGCAGGAAGCGACTGGCCGCTCCCGCTGCTGCTGCAGTTTCTGCCATGGACGCGGATGACCTTCGAATGACCATCAAAACTGCTCCTTGTCCGAATTCCTCTCCGACCCCGGCTGCCCTCAAACCAGAGTCGGACGTGATGGGGGCAGTGGTCAGTTCGGACAGTCTGGTAACTGAACCTGGCGATACCGGTATGCCTGATCCAGCTCCAGATCTAACCAACTGTCCAACCTCCTTCGATGAAGCAGCGGCGACTACTAATCCAGAGCAAACTTCTCTGGCCATGGAAACTGGAGAATTGACGACAGAATCCAAATCTGCAAACGGTATGGTATATTCGTTTTTAAGAAAATGGATCTTTTCCACAGTATCCGCCAGCCAAAATAAAATTAATGACACAGGCAATGTATTAAAATTTTGAAGTAGGATGTACTGGATGTCTCCCGATTAAAAAATTGTAAAAAATCTCAAAAATTAATAAATTTTAAATTTCAAACATCAGAATGTTTCACATTCATCAGGCAGAATCGAATACGCTGATCATATTTCATCCTTGCAGTAACTTCTGAAAATGTAACCTTCGTTCGCTACAGCTGTTTACAATTTGGAGATCAAAGGAAAATGCCGCCTTTTGAGTTAAGTTGCTGTTTAGAGGTTAAAGTCGCTAGTTTGCCGTTGATCTCTGAGCTTTAAACAGCTGTAGCGAACAGAGGATACAGAAGCTGCTGCAATGATGAAAAATGATCAGCGCATACGATTCTACCTGATGAACGTAAGAAATTTTAAAATATTTGTTTTTAAATTTCTAAAAGTTTTAAATTTTTGAAACTTTTCCCATTTTTGTATTCAGGAAACATCCAGTACCCTACTTTTACAAGTTTAATAAAATTGGCTGCGTCGTTAACTTTTATTTGCGGAAAAGATCCAAGAAAATTGATATTTGACAGGAAATTTTTAGGAATAAATTTCGTCCAATATGTCATGGTCTGCATTGTTGTGTGGTTTTATTTTTAATTTCTGGTTCGCTTTAATTTTTATTATTTTTGTCTCTTATTCTTGTTTCAGCAGCCGGAGCTCGCCTGGCAAAGAAGCAGAAGAAAGGTCAAGCGACCGCGAAACAGCGACTAGCAAACAAACTGAAGTTGAAGATGAGACCATTTTAGTCAGAGTAGAACGCTTCTTTATTTTGACCAGTGAAATTTTAGCTAGACGTGTAGTGTCCATGATGTGTTGTGACTTGGAACAAGTATTTTGCGATTCGTATTTATAAAACTACAGAACTGAGTGCAGTGTTGCAAACTTAAAATTAACCCTTTCAGTGCCAAGGTAAAAACAAGGATCTCGTCATATGCCAACCTTAAGTTTTAAATTTTAAATATAGATTTTAATTTTACGATTTTAAAACATATACTCAATTTTGTGAACATTTTCCAGTAAAGGTGCGCTAATGGAATTGTTTCAGTTGAAGCGTGCATACTGGGGTTTTAACGTTTTAAATTTTCTTTGTAGAGGAAACCTTTAATTCTGTGTATATAGTAAGCTTATAGTAAGCTTATCTGTATTTAAATTATCGTGTGCGAGGTGTTTAGTGATGTGGTGATGCAGCTTATCTTATTCTAGTGATAAAGTTGTCATGTACGTATAGTGCCCTCCCGCTCCTTTGTTCTCGTTATTTTAAAACTGGACAGACAAATGTTGTCTATAATTCGAGTCATTTTTCTTCTCGGAATTGAACAAAATTTGAAACATCGAGAAACTAAAATATTTCAAACTAAGTACCTTTATTTCAGTTTACACAGGATGTCTTGATTTATAAGTGTTTTTAAAGCAAATTTTTAAGATTCTTTAAATTTTATTTTTGAATATGTGAAAATGTTTGATATTTTGATAATTCTACCCTTACCTTCGGTCAGCGTTTTCTACAAAATTAATTTCCGTCCCTAAATGTGCAAATACAATTTTTTAATATTTTTATTTTTCTTTCATATTATGTATATACTGTCTATTATGTTTTTGTCAGCTCATTTTTCCATGTGAAAATTGGGGTGTTTATGAATGACATCTTTAATTTAAGAAATTAAATAGATATTTTTTAACTTAAAAATTTTGAACGTTTTCAATGTCAAAGTTTGCGAAAAGTATAATCACTGACCTGATAGTTTTTGTGGGAAGATTTATAAAATATTTGAAATGCTGTGTCGTAGGTTTTTGATGTTTTGTTTCCTATGTAACTTTATTTCGAAACCTGCTTATTCTATTTATATGATTTGCACTCATTTTTATGCTTATTTGTTTATTTTTAGTTTTTGGCTATTTATTGCATAGGTGTTGTTTGCGTGTCCTTAATATTATCTATGAACTACTTCGCTAATTTACAAATTTGGTTTTGCGAAAATATTTGAACTATTTTATTATTTAGTTGGCTCAGTGTGGCATTTAATTTAATGTTTTTTAGCTGTAGGGTACGGATCACTTCCGTGGAAGAGTAGCTTTTGGCATAGCTGTTAGAAGATGGACATTTATATTATTTTTTATGGAAGTTTCAATAGTTTTTCAAGCAAACCAACCTAAAACGACTACTTGTCTGAGCGGGATTTTTGTAGTATATACAGTTTTGCTTTGAAATTCAAATTTAATTTCTATACATAATGTATTCTATTCTTTAGTGTTATGGTTAATATGTCACTGCCCGTATTACTTGTTATTTTGTGTATTTTATGTCAGCACCTTCCAACATACTTTACTTTGTACGATTTTAAGTGTTTTGGTAACATTGGCTGGACGCACTTTCAATTTGAAATAATTTTAAATTCAGTTCCGTTTGAGTTTTCTTTCTCATTTGTTAATTAATTTCCTTGTCGATTTGTTTTTGTTGTCTGAAGTTGTAGTTTAACTTGCAATGTTGTGCATTTTGTTGCACCTTCGTAGCTAAATAAATAATAGCGTTACAGTGGTTGATTAGATAGGGAAACGGTTTAATAGTTCTGAATTCAGTTTGTAATCTTAACATGTCTGGATATTTGCCAGACCATAACCGCACTCCAAAATAACCGAAACAAGTATCGGTTCTCGAATCGATATGAGTGTGGCATCTCAAGTTTCAGCAAATGGATATTTTTACACTGAAGATTCACATTTCGTCTAATAAGCTGAGGAAACACTAACAGGGCAGTGGGAATAGAGCTCATAGAATTTAGCAAAAAATTTGTTCAATTATTGGCAGCTTTTTAAAAGTTACCCTGACAGGCGTTTTGTCCCATACTCTGGTCGGTCCGCAACTCAAGCATGTGTCACGAGGCCTTGAGGTCCTTCGAAAGTTCTGTTGTGGAAGCGTGGAAATCTGGTCCGTGTAGGCCTAATGACGGTTAGGGTTGTGGATCGTTATTCGTCTTAGGCATCAGTGTACACTAGGCTTTTACTATGAAGCAGAGGGCAAAGTTATAACAAAGACAAGTTCAGAGTTCAGTTCACGGGTACAGACGAAGGCAAGGCAACCAGCAACCAGCAAGCAACAGCAGACAGCCCACCACAACCACAATAACTCAAAACACAAGCTTTTATACTTTAGCTAGCTCCGCCTCTCACGTGCTACAGTATCTCTCCTTTCTAATTACTTCTTGTCAAAAAGTCGAAAGCTCTTTTCATCAAAAAGCATAAAAACTTAGGCGTTCTCTTTCAACTCTTTCTGTGACTAAGCTTTGACTCACACTTTTAGGCTTGTTTCGTAATACAAGAGGAAACATAAAAAACTAGAAAATTGGAACAAAATATCTATCAACTGTCAAAGTACAAGTCAATTCTAAGAACTAGCAAAGTCACGACTATTACCAGCCAATAAGAAAACGTCAGCATATCCCGTGCTTTTACGTAAGAGAAAACTACTTATGCCTGCCTTCGAGAACTACCATAGGACCCATGAGAGAAAGTTAAATCCTACTATACGAAAATTGGGACTCAGAATGATTTCAAGAAACATAGCTTTTAGGTAGGTATACGTATGGTTTTTGGTAGAGTTTAATTAAACCATTAATTCCGATAATTTTGATACGTAGTAATTAATTTTAACTATTAACCGATAAATATTTAGCTGTGTCTTAGTTATGATTTATACACCTGTGACATCACTCACCCCTTCAGAAGTTGAAACTCCTGTTTCAAAATGCAATGCAATACAGTACAGTACAGTAAGAAACAATATAGGGATAGGCAAGCACTACAAAGCAACTACAGAAGTAATATACGAATAAGATACGACAAA
This sequence comes from Trissonchulus latispiculum, assembly GCA_030248195.1. Lineage (NCBI taxonomy): Eukaryota > Metazoa > Nematoda > Enoplea > Enoplida > Ironidae > Trissonchulus > Trissonchulus latispiculum. The sequence goes on along the minus strand of JASAND010020642.1, from coordinate 11,123 downwards.
TTATAACTCGAATGTACGCATACAGTGATTAATATACGGCAAAGCACAGCAATGGTTATACGGCAAATATGCATACATAAATTATTTATCAAATAAAAATAATTTCACCCCAGTTGAACAGAAAATTTTTTGTCATTTGCTGCTCTGCGATTTGATCTGTGGTCGGGCGCGTGAAAATCCAAAACAATTACCACTACACGTCGAAGTCTTAAAACATTTGAAGCCAAAGTATCACTTTATTGTAACTGCTAAGTTTGTGTGTGCATAGTGCGAAGTTGCTGTGTATGTGTACACGTGCTATGCTGCTATGTGTTCTACGCATATGCAGACTATTATATATTTGTGTGTATATACTTATACTTATGTGTATTAGTACCTTCATCGCATGTATATAATTAGTACGCAGGAATACCTACAGCTAATATATAAACTTCTTTGTATACGTAAGCTACTCACTCAAATTTTTAAGCAAACTTTTACCATTGGGCATATAATTCTAGCCGGAAATTTAAGTTTTGTTTTACAAATTAGGCTTTTTAATTGGAATGACACCTAAAAGAACAGAAACTGGGCTCAAACAAATTAGGCAATTAGGTTTTTGGCAACTTTCTGGCAAATTAAGGGGGTACTTTGAGCGAAAATTTTTACTAAAAAATTCAACCAACTTTGTGACGGAACATTAAACCCAACTTAACCATTCAAGTAAACAGCATGAATTTCGAAAATTTTACAATTAAAATTTTACTTTTATATAATTCTCTGTCTCTGCCCTGTTGCAAAAACAGACGCCCTCCTGGGCGGAGAAAGCGAAAAACTGATGTTTCCCAAAACCGGAAGCAGCTGCCCGGCTCAGTTGGCGAATTTTTACTTGCTAGTTCAAAGCAGTCTTCTGCTAACAGACCATTTTATTGCCTTGTATTCCGACTACAAGTTGTATTTGCTATGCATTCCCTCTTTACATTCGACCCTTAACTGTGTTTCTATACATTCCCAGTTACCATTCCGGAACTACGAATTACTTTTATAACATTCCAGATAAGTTTCTTTCTATTTATTTATTTCCATCTTAACTTGTTCAGTCGTTTATTCAATTCATTGCAAGATCGGTTCGAAAATCAAGATTAAAATTTGAATCAAAGACTTCAGACATGTTTCTTTTAAAATAAAGTCCTAGATAAGTTATTGAATTAATATATAACTGTTTAATTGTTATATATAAAATTAACTAGCTTCTAATTAATAAAAGGACTTTACGTGTACGTATATATATATCCATAAAAATGGAATCCCCTGATAATAATTTAGTCTAATGAATACCAATGTCGTTTTCCTCACTAAATACCAAGTGCATATTAAGCCAATTCAATGGTGTTTACTTTCATTTGCAAAATTTAGGACTTGTTCAATACTCAGTACAGCTTCCTGTGCTCTGTGGTCATGTCGAGGAATGGGAAATGGTTGAACTAGGTAACTACGTTTCATTTCTGTGAATAGTGAATAGCTTTTGCTAAATTTAGCCACTGCAATATAGCGGTATCGAACTTAAATTTATGTGTTTATGGCTCAACATATATTTCCGAATTTAGCCGCTTTCGCGAACTAAACTATTAATTATAAAATTTTATCGAAACTGTCCTAAGCTCACCCAGTTTCTTTCTCTAAAATGTGCTTATTCCTGGATTAAAGTAATTTTAATAGAACATAGAAAATTAACGATTTGCTCAGAATTCAGTGCTAATTTTGGTCCCTTTCCTGCAAATCCGAAAAAGCTACTTTCTAAAGTGGTCTGTTTTTTGCGCTTCTCTCGTTGAACAGTCGTCAACAAAACAATTCTAAATTCGTGAAACTTGTTGAACGGAAATTTATGCACTTGCAAAATCTTTGGAACAATATAGAGTTGTTTTTAACTAAAATTCTTATAAACCGAACAGAGTAATTTGACGTGATATCTTACGTAATTATTTATGCTAGGGCAGTTAGTACTTACGTAGCTAATTACCTTTAAATGTCGAAAGTTTAAAATGATAACTGATAGTTGCTGTACATGCTATTAATTCACTGTTTAAAGTACGTAGGCTTTTTGTCTGGATTACTATGTGGTATGTCTGTATTCTGGTTGTATATAGAACGGACCGTACTCTTGAAAGAAAATACGTACGTAGCGAACTGAAAATTGGAGTCACCTTAATTATCTACATAAGCATATCTAAATTTAGTGTAACTTAATCGGAATTGAAAAGCTTTAATTTTTAAACGGCCTGATTTTTTTGATAACTTCATGAAAGTTTCCGTTGCAAACTTAGCTGATTCATGTAGTACCGTGCGTGAAATTTAAGTAAATAGCGAACGACTGAATTTGTGTATAATATATATATATATATATATATATATATATATATATATATATATATATATATATATATATATATATATATATATATATATATATATATACGTACCCGAATTAAGTAATGGAATAACCTGAAAAATTCCAATTCATGTAATATGACGTTTTAGCAATATTCTTTAGGTAGCTGGTAATTGCACTAAGAAATGCTGCATATATAGAATCGAGTCGTAGCCAAAACCTTCTGATACTTACTTGCTGTTATACAGGCCTAATATTACAATTTATAATATTTAGCTAGCTTATTTAATTTGATTCCACAGTCACACATTTCGGTTATGTCATTACGTACGTAGGCTGTAGACAAGATGAGAATTCCAGATTGTTTCGGTCCAAGTGGTACATTTAAAGTTTAAAGATTCAGGGAACCTCTTTTATCTGAACTATAGGTTTAAACATTACGTATATAAAGTTGCTTACGTACGCTAGTAGCAAGAAGGTGTACATAATATGGGTTTAATTGGTCGCACGGTAAAATTTTTTAGCAATTGTAGTACAAAATATATTCTTTATACAAAGTCTGTATAGAAGTTTCAAAGCCGACGGTTAATAAGCTACGGAGTCAGGGCGGTAGAAACGGGAAGCTTGTACAGATGTGGCTAACTGTTAGGTCACTCAAAAAGTCTCGAATTCCGCCGATCAGCAGGGACGCGCTGGGTGCAACTGGTCTGGGGCATAGCAACATTCCAGCTTGTGCGTCGTCAAACATTTCGTCGCCATGTGGGGAGGTTGTACGATACCTGTCAGGATCGGTCAGGCGAGCTAACTTACGACATCTCAATTGCAGTTGCCTCACTTCTGTGCAAATAATCCGTGGAGCCCAGCCCTAGACTCTGTGACTCAAGACTGTGTTGAAGTGACAGCTTTGGACTCCAAGCAAAAAGCAAAACTTTGAAAAGTTACTCTATTCCCAATTTTAAAATTTTGATTCCCAATAAAAGTACAGAAAATTCTCAGTATTAGTATAAAACAAATCAATACAAAAATACACCGTACAGAGAAACACCTTCGTTAATTAGGAACACGGTACTACCACGTATACACACTTCAAACTTCACAAATTATTCTTCATTTACATTTCTTTTGCTACCGTAAGACCATCTGATAAGGATAGTCGGCCAAGGATAGTACCTGGAAATCCTTGTCAGGGATCTTACATTAACCTCTCTTAATTAAAAAATAACGCACTGCGCAAAATATCTCTCTACTAGACTCGTTTTATAGCCTTTGAACAGATTGCATAAACTTTAAAATTCAAATTTAAGCTAACCGTTGAAAATTATCGATGTAAAATGAGTTTTCAGCCAAAGCCACCATAATTCGAGCGCTAACTTTTATTACTTCGCATTAAAGCCCTAATTGCCCTGCAAACGCTATGCTGAGTTCATAAAGTCTTCTTAGCTTGCAATTAATATTTTTGAATCAGATTCGAGTTCGCTCACTCAAATTCAGTTTTCGCAATTACATCAAGTCAGAATACAGTTAGAATACAATTAAAATTTTCGGTAATCCTTAGATTCATCAAATAAATAGTATGCGCGCTTTACCACCTATTTTCTGAATTCACCTTTTCGATAAAAATTTCAAATTTTCACTGTATTCAGACTTGCTATAATTAATCACTTAATTATTCAAACTTTTCTAAAATTATTTTCGACTGGATTAATCTTTAAGTTTAATCAACTTGCGGCTCCAACTATCAAATTTTATCTCTGTAAGCTACCGTTTTTTGAATTATTCAGCCTTAGTCAACATTAATTACTAAAATGCTCTCATTCAGTTAGACTATTCTACACTACAGGCTGCAGCTCTGACTGTAAAACTTGTACTTCCTGTTTATCGCTACAATTTCGTAAACGTCAACGATCCCGAAAATTCAGTTGCTAGATTCATCTATTCATTCAACTCAACTTATTTCGCGAAAAATTCAAGTGACGCAGCTGCGCAGCAAAATTCTGCTTAAAATTGCTCAGAGTTTGATTCTGTCATTCGCAGCAAAACTTAAGTGAACGGCTTATGGAACTGACGACGTTTCTACAGTACTATTTCAGCGGTGTGCACTGTGCACTTACTCTCATAAAGCCCTATCGAAAACTAAAATTCAAACTCGATACACTGGAACAAATAATCTCAGAACAGTGGGGACACCCGCAGGTCCCTAATCTCAGGTCACTACACCCGCAGCGTAGGACAAATACCGGCCTTAATCAGAAGGCAAAACTACATCAGGCCTTATCAGAAGGCTAAAACTACAGGAAAACTGTCTCAGGCGCATCTAGCTCAAACTACTCTTGCTCATGAAAGAAGTGCACGTCAATCTTAGGTACGTCAGTGAAATCTCAGAAACTTCAAACTTCAGACTGCGCAGCAGTGCATCTGTTTGGTGCCGTAACTCAAAACTGAATTAAGTCAAACTTATCTTAGCTCGGACCTTTAAACCTAATCGCTACTAATATCTTGATCTGCTAATGCCGCTGATTTAGCTCAAAATGTAAACTCGCTAAAAATGCAGACTCATAAATTCTTACAAAAAGTGGCATGTCTCGAAATTAAACTAAGAATTCCAGCTAAAATTCTTCTAAATTCGCTTCAGTCAGGTTACAAAACTGCTAATAAAATCAAAACATTAACAAAGCCCGAAACTAGTAACCTTTTCTGTAACTGCTAAAGTCTGGTCAGCTTACTCAGGAAACGTCTGATGCCGCAACAAAATATAAACGCAACAAAATCTATGACTGCTAGCTGTGCCAATTTTCAGAACTAAAATCTCAACTAGGTTTTCTATTCAAATCTCAGCTCAAACAAATGCAAAAAATAGAGGGCTGATCTGTCTCACTCTGTGTTCTCAAAATCGTTAATCAGTCAGTCTGTATATGCCTATCGGTTAGGTCAAACTGTCCCAAAACGTGTAAATGCATAGCACTCGTTTTCAGTTAAAATTCTGTCCATTAAATTAAATTTGAAAATTGGGAGACTTGAAAAACGGTTAAATCTCTTGTTTGTCTGGCAGAAATGATCAACATTTGTTTTCGTGCTCACTGAACTTTTCATAGCCTTTTCTCTTCCAACAAAATCATGCCTTCAAGTTTTTGGTTCCCTCTTCCCTCCCTCTCGATCCGAACAATACACGATACAACAATACACTACAATAACAGCGATAGGAGGGGGTCACAAAACTGCTACTAGCCCAGGCTGAACCGGGAAAAGCAGTACATATAGCTCAGCTAACACTCAAACTGGCCCTGGTTAATAACCGGGAGAACACACACTAGATCTGGCCAGGGAAGAACCTGGAGCACAGGGTCAGGGGAATCTAAGAAAAACTATGGACTGGCCTGAGCGTATCAGGATTCAGTCTACTCTTGGCTGGCCTGAGCGTATCAGGAATCAGCTACTCTATTGGCTGACCTGAGCGTATCAGGAATCAGCAAGACCCTGGACTGGCCTGAGCGTATCAGGAATCAGTCCTATACAAAATTACAATACAATAACAAACAATAAAATTCTAGTTCAAGGGCAAGCAATTGCCTACCGAGAGATATCCATTGAAGGCTGAAGGTTGAATCAATCTGAATCTGCGTTTCTCGGACTTCGGCTTCGGATCTGACTGGCACCACTGTTTGAGCTGAATCGATCGTCTTCAAGGCTGGTTGAATCCTCTTCCGTACAACGGTCTTCCTGCAGGCACTGATTGACCACTGAGCAGATCACGGTAGTACTGGCAGCTCGGGCAGAGGATTGGACGGCTCGGAATCCGGATGTTGAGAGGGATGGTGATGATGAGCGGGAATTGGCTGGGCGCTGGAACTTCTGGTGGAGGGTTGCTGAAGCTGATCGTCGACGGTGCTGGCGCTGGAGGCACTGACGGTGATGATAGTGAAGGAGTTGGCTGGTTGAAGTTGATAGGCAGTTGAGATGGATCAGATGGTTGAAAGTTCGTACAGAGTTCGTCTTCGGTTTGGCTCGTTTTCCTCGTCTTCGGCTGACGGTGGCGGTGGCTAATCGTCTTCTTCTGTAGTGGATCTAAAGTAGACAGAGCAAACCACGCTCTGCTACCAAATGTCACGAGGCCTTGAGGTCCTTCGAAAGTTCTGTTGTGGAAGCGTGGAAATCTAAATCTGGTCCGTGTAGGCCTAATGACGGTTAGGGTTGTGGATCGTTATTCGTCTTAGGCATCAGTGTACACTAGGCTTTTACTATGAAGCAGAGGGCAAAGTTATAACAAAGACAAGTTCAGAGTTCAGTTCACGGGTACAGACGAAGGCAAGGCAACCAGCAACCAGCAACAGCAGACAGCCCACCACAACCACAATAACTCAAAACACAAGCTTTTATACTTTAGCTAGCTCCGCCTCTCACGTGCTACAGTATCTCTCCTTTCTAATTACTTCTTGTCAAAAAGTCGAAAGCTCTTTTCATCAAAAAGCATAAAAACTTAGGCGTTCTCTTTCAACTCTTTCTGTGACTAAGCTTTGACTCACACTTTTAGGCTTGTTTCGTAATACAAGAGGAAACATAAAAAAACTAGAAAATTGGAACAAAATATCTATCAACTGTCAAAGTACAAGTCAATTCTAAGAACTAGAAAAGTCACGACTATTACCAGCCAATAAGAAAACGTCAGCATATCCCGTGCTTTTACGTAAGAGAAAACTACTTTAAGTGCCTGCCTTCGAGAACTACCATAGGACCCATGAGAGAAAGTTAAATCCTACTATACGAAAATTGGGACTCAGAATGATTTCAAGAAACATAGCTTTTAGGTAGGTATACGTATGGTTTTTGGTAGAGTTTAATTAAACCATTAATTCCGATAATTTTGATACGTAGTAATTAATTTTAACTATTAACCGATAAATATTTAGCTGTGTCTTAGTTATGATTTATACACCTGTGACACATGGATCAAGAGATATATATTTCTAGTTTCGGTGACGAAATCATATTTCTAGGTTTTTGTACGAGTGTTTTTGAAATTATCTAAACTGCTGGTCATCACGGTTTATCTTCAGTAGTCAGAATTTCATTAGTCAGAAACTAACTTTTCAAACTTCATTAGAATTTCATTAGTCAGAATTTAGGTTTTTGAAACAATATAAGTTGAACTTTCATTTGTCAGAATTCCATAAGTCAGAATTTCATTAGTCAGAATTTCGTTTGTCAGAATTTTGCAGAAAAACACAGTTCTTCCTGGCGCAAGGTGTAACAAGGTGGCTGATCTTGATGATATTTTCATAAGGTTATTACAGGGTTGAGTTTTTCAGATGGTACAAAGTCGTCCCAGGTGGTTCAAAATTGTTCCTGGCTGGGACAGATGTGTACCAGCCTGGTACAAAGTTGTCCCAGGGGCAGGATTCTTAACAGGGGCTGGTACAGATGTGTACCAGCCGGTACATATGTGTACCAGCCTGGGACAAAGTCGTCCCAGGGGTAGGATTCTTAACAGGGGCTGGTACAGATGTGTACCAGCCGGTACATATGTGTACCAGCCTGGGACAAAGTCGTCCCAGGGGTAGGATTCTTAACAGGGGCTGGTACAGATGTGTACCAGCCGGTACAGATGTGTACCATCTGGGACAAAGTCGTACCACCGTATTAAGGGAGAGATGGTACACTAATGTACCGTCTGGTACAATAGTGTTCCATGACCGTAGAATATGTTCCTGAGCACGTAGAAAGTCGTGGTATAGCTCAAATTGCAGCGATCTTGCTTGTGGCGACAGGCAATTCAACAGAAACGGTGATTTGTATCGAATAGTCAAAAAACTTAATATGTCTGAAAGTACAAAAAATTTCAGACAACTTAGTAGGTGTTTTCCAAACTCTAACAACCCATACTTTCAGTCTGGTACGCATGTGTACCATGTGGGTGCCGTGACGTGTTAGGAATGTACTACGTCTAATGAAGTGAGTAAAGTTAAGATTAAGTTGAGCAACTAATCTCTTATGGCATGACTGGTGAAAGTGGGAGTAAAACGATTAGGATAAAGAGCGAAACTGGGCTTTGTAGATATATCGTGTCGAAAACACAAATTTGACGTAATTGCAAATTTCGTCAACGAAAACGCAAATTTGCGTTTACGTTAACGAAAACACAAATGGTCCTCTCCCTTAAGGCTGACTGGACTGTCAACAGTGTAAACTATGTGTAAACATGCATATGCAGAAGCGTTTACACATTGAGTTACGTGTGTAGGATATGTTGGATATGATTGGGCCAAGAAATCACATAACAATTTGATGCTCCGCCCTAGTGAAGAAATTTTACTCGACTTTTTTTGAAACTATTGGTACAGACTCTACAGAAAAGTTAAAGGGGAACTGCATTACATACTAGATTACATTACTTTAATTTTCTAAATTAGACATTACAGCTTGAATACTGACATAAAATTAAAGGTTAATCACTAAACGTTAAGGGGAAGATCTCGAAATAGCAATTTTAGAAAGGATTGAAGTATTATTATCTAACTGTTTAACACAGTTTTACAATAATACAAACTTACGGGCAGTTACCTTCCTTCGTAAAAATCTTCCTTCTATAATCAAAAATGAAACCTCCAAACTAATTGTGATTGAATTAACCTTGAACATGATTTTAAATATAATATTAAAGGGATCATATCAAGGAAGTCCCCCAAGAAAAATTTTGCAACTTCAACAGCTTATTGCCGGCGGTTGGCGCAATATTAGATCATAATATTCATATCGTTGGAAAGATCATGGCTTGCTGATTCCGTTGCTATATATAATTTTGCTCTAACTTGTTGCTGTAAATTCGCATTTAGAAAAGTGTAGCTAAAATCGACCAAAACAGCTAAATTTTTAATGCTTAACCTTTAATTTAATGTCTAATTTAAACTAATGTAATCTATGTAATGCAGTTTCCCTTTAACTTTTCTGTAGAAATAGTTTCAAGAAAAGTCGAGTAAAATTGCTTCACTAGGGCGGAGCATCAAATTGTTATGTGATTTCTTGGCCCAATCATATCCAACATATCCTACACACGTAACTCAATGTGTAAACGCTTCTGCATTTGCATGTTTACACATAGTTTACACTGTTGACAGTCCAGCCAGCCTTAAGGGAGAGGCAGAGGACCATTTGTGTTTTCGTTAACGTAAACGCAAATTTGCGTTTTCGTTGACGAAATTTGCAATTACGTCAAATTAGTGTTTTCGACACGACAGATCTTTCCAGCGCACCCAAAACTGACAAAATTGGTTCAAACCATCGACTCCTAGAGGCCTCCGAAAAACACGTCTGAAAAAATTTTTCAGACCAGTTTCGCACCGTCTGAGTGTCTGAAAATTTCGCGTCCCAGACGTCTGAATGTTGTTCGAGTCTCATTATTCAGTTATTTCTGTGGTACACATACGTCCCAAGCTACGTACTCTAACACAACAAGAGTCAGACGAATCAACCGTCTGACTCATGTATATAATTTCAACAAGTTCTGTAAGCCCCCCCCTAAGATCCAGTATCTGGCTGGTACAACTAGGTACCAAGCCCAGGGCTCTAACATCAGTCTGACGAATCAACCGCTGACTCGCCGTGTAATTTCAACAAGTTCTGTAAAAGCCGAAGCCTAAGATACTGTATCTGGCTGGTACAACTAGGTACTCAAGCCCAGGGCTCTACCGTTAGTAAGACGAATCAACCGCTGAAAATTGTAATTTCAACAAGTTCTGGTAAGTGCCGAAGCCTAAGATACTGTATCTGGCTGGTACAACTAGGTACCAAGCCCAGGGCTCTAACGTTAGTAAGACGAATCAACCGCTGACTGTTGTAATTTCAACAAGTTCTGTAAAAGCCGAAGCCTAAGATACTGTATCTGGCTGGTACAACTAGGTAGAGACCAAGCCAAGGGCTCTAAGGTTAGTAAGACGAATCAACCGCTGACGGTTCCAATTCCAACCAGGTCTGTAAACGCCGCAGCCTACGATACTGTATCTGGCTAGTACAACTAAAATAAAAAGCCCTGGGCTCTAACGTTAGTAAGACGAATCAACCGCTGACTGTTGTAATTTCAACAAGTTCTGTAAAAGCCGAAGCCTAAGATAATTGTATCTGGCTGGTACAACTAGGTACCAAGCCCAGGGCTCTAACGTTAGTAAGACGAATCAACCGCTGACTGTTGTAATTTCAACAAGTTCTGTAAAAGACGAAGCCTAAGATACTGTATCTGGCTGGTACAATCCAGCTACCAAGCCCAGGTCTCTTAACGTTAGTTAGTCGATTCAACCGCTGAGTGTTGTAATTTCAACAAGTTCTGTAAAAGCCGAAGCCTAAGATACTGTATCTGGCTGGTACAACTAGGTACCAAGCCCAGGGCTCTAACGTTAGTAAGACGAATCAACCGCTGACTGTTGTAATTTCAACAAGTTCTGTAAAAGCGGAAGCCTAAGATACTGTATCTGGCTGGTACAACTAGGTACCAAGCCCAGGGCTCTAACGTTAGTAAGACGAATCAACCGCTGACTGTTGTAATTTCAACAAGTTCTGTAAAAGTTTCGAAGCCTAAGATACTGTATCTGGCTGGTACAACTAGGTACCAAGCCCAGGGCTCTAACGTCAGTCAGACGAATAAACGGCTGGCACCTGTAATTTCAACAAGTTATGTATCTGGCAGATCGCAGGCGGGCCCAAGCTTTGTTCCGGCAATTGCTTTCTATATATGTGCACATCAACTTAAATGTTATTGCAACAAGTTAAT
>JASAND010020639.1:0-36756 GCA_030248195.1 Trissonchulus latispiculum | reverse complement strand
GTGTTGTGCGCTGAACAAATTGCCCGCTCCGGAGCTCCGGCCGGGGCGGGCTGTCAAGCCCCGGAGCTCAGGCTCGCGGAGCTCAGACTGTTTGTGGAGGTTAAAATTGTAAAAATTTTATTTTAAGCTAAGCTAATCATTTTTGCAATGAAATGCATGTCTACTCACTGTTTACTATATAGACGCGTCGCATTTTTTATGTTCAGAATCTGATTCGTTTGCTATACACATTTGTTCTATTTGCTAGCCAGTATTTTTGATCTGAAATACAGGTTCAGACTTCGACAAATTTTCACGACTTGTGGCTGTTTCATTATATACATGCATACTCATTGTCATTACCGTGTCTTGCGTTTACGTAAAAAGTAATGTTAATTTACTGCCGTTTAGTTCTAATTCTCACATTTCCAAGATTTGTTAAGTTTTCAGTGTGTAATATAATAGATTGGGACTCCTTAAAATTAGTTATGAGAATTTCGTCAAAAATTAAATTTTTTATACATGATGAATTATTGCATATTTAACAAACGTGGACCAGATTTGCTTTTATTCATTATTTCACTTTTAATAAAGTAAGTAATCATAAAATAAATTTGAAAGAGAAGTTCTGTTTGAAAAATATTTGAAAAGATGGGTGAGATGAAAGCAAAGAAAACATTTGTAAACATTGAAAATTTACGTAGAAGAATGTATTTCATCGGAAAAGGGGGATAATTGATGGATTAATGGATTAATTAATGGGAATTATATATAATTAAAAAGTTGTATTGAAACAATTCTTAGAGGTCGTATATATAGCTTAGAATTATATATATTTAAATTTTCACTTTTATCATCTGGACACGTTGGAAAAATTGTTTCCAGAAACCGAATCATACTACAGTCTTGAGAAAGCAGAAAAATTATTAAAAATAATTACGAGCACAAATTCATTGTTCTTACACGCTGTTCGTGAGACTACAGCAAGAAATCATAGAAACTATTCAAATATTTTATTATTATCCTTTCCTTATCCAAGTTATGAGCAACTGACAGGCATCAAAGCTTGAAGATGGCTGCTCCGGGTACCCGGGTCTCGGAAAACTCGGAGCAGCAGCCCGCTCCGGAGCACCGAAAATCGGAGCTCCGTCGGAGCGGAGCTCCGGCGCACATCATATATATAAAATTTCGACATTAGATAGGGTTTTAAACTCGAAAACTTGATTGGCAACATGTTTCTAAGTCTGTAAGTCTATGTCCATAAGGTCTATATTGAGCCAGAAAGTCCATATATATATATAACCGTTAAAATCTTTTCTTTAAAACTTTAAAAACTTTTCAAAACTTGAAAAATTTCTCGCAATAAACACTTTAAGCCAAAAATTTGGACTTTTTTGAAAAGTTTTTCAAATTTACCCTAAAAATACCTAATTTTTGGCCATTTTTTTCGCGCCGTCGGCGCGACTACCCCCCCCCCCCAGTTTGGGGGTGGGGAATTTGACAGTGAAAAGCCAAAAATGGCTAAAATTCGCTAAAATATGCCAAAAACCGAGAATTAAAATTAAACCTATTGAGAAAAAATTTCACGTTTTGCCCGAAAAATCGATTTTTCGCCCACCCTCTCTCGAAAGTTTTTCTTACCCCTCCCCCAAATAGATTTTTTGATACCCCCCTTTTTAGCCAGACCCCTTATTACTTTTTTCGAATCCCCACCTGTGCTTCTTGATATTATTTAGCCAGTCCCTTATTTAGCCACCCAGTCGCTGCACACGCCAAGATTTTTTATTTAGGCCATAGCACAAGGCCATGGCCTAAATTTTAGAGCCGATCGCCTAAAGAATTCTAGCAATTTAGGCCTTCTGGCCTTAATTTGTCGACACAAACTCTTTTTTATCTTTAAGTGAAAATAGTGGTACATAATATATATATATATATATATATATATATATATATATATATATATTTCTGAATGATATTTCCGTATATATTTAGTTCCTTAAAATTTCTCGATTGCTCCAGCTAGTTAAGTTCTCTATGCTTACTAAAGACCATTCAAGTTTTGATTTCGTCACAATAATGCTAACAACTGTGCACAACGGAAAAATTTGTAAAATTACATGGCATAAATTTTTTGGGAGATGACCTAAAAAATTTAAGTCGTTGAGGCCATGTCCATGTGGCCTAAAGGTCGGCAACGAAATAAAAACCCTGGCACACGCTATGTCATTATCCTGCTTTATGTTATGTTGTTTGCTTTATTCAGAATCAGAAGTACACTTTCTTTTCTGTCAGTCTATTTGTCTGTATCAAGTTTGAAGAATGGCTTCTGGTGTTCCTGAAACTCTTAAAGCTATTGGTCATTATATAAAAATTGCCCAAGAGCATAAACAACGAGATCCAGTTATTTATTACTGGTGTAGGTTTTGATTTGAGCAAGAAGCCGACCGGCCATTTATCCGCCTGCTGCACATGGTTTACTTTTATTTCATTGTTATTATTATTATTATTATTATTATTATTATTATTATTATTATTATTAGTTGCCTTCGTCCTTTACGTATATAATATATGTATATACTTATTCGGCGTATATCAGCTTTGCTTTGTTTATGTAGGTACACTTTATGGTGCTCAAGTCGGAATGGGAATTGATAGACAAAGTCCTGAGGCGAAGAAGTTTCTGTCTCAGTTACTGGCGGAACTTGAACAGGTTTATAATTAACTAATTAATTAGTTGGATTTATTTTGAATAATTTTACTTATTATAGGTTGTCGCAGCAGCAAACTTCATGTGATATAATACGTATATGTTTGGGCTTTTTCTACTGAGAGGGATGGGGGGCGCTGGATTTTCTCTAGGCCAAAAAATGGGCTAAAACTGGTAAATATGCTGTAAAAATTGCGTTTTTTCTATGTACGTATATATACTGCTACAACTAAACTCAAAAGTGGTTTCTCCTATTTGATGGTCGTATTGAACGCAGTTAAGGGGGGGAGGTCGCGATATTTCGACCATCTCCGATTTTTCTTATTTTCACATATGTTGTAGTCCTCATGAGTCCACAAAACAATGCAAGTTCGTTTGTTTCAAAAATTTTCCTATCATTCGCAATAGCCCTCCAAAGGTGACACCGACAGGGGTTAAACATATGAAAAGGAAAAAGTTAGGAAAATTTTTCTTCTGCTACCCAAAGTTTGAGTGCTATGTAAGAGCAAATCGGCTACAACTTGATGTAATTTTGAGTAGGTTAAGTGCTAAAATCTATATAGCAAGGTTAACAAAAAATTTTAGTTTTGTGGCTGGAACTTTCGCAAAACTAAACCAAATCGATTACTTTGAGGACCCATGGATAGGTCTTGTGCTAAGCTTTAAACCACCCCAGTTTCGCTGCTCTACGACTTACCAGTAAGTTGCAGTAGACGAAAATAGGTGATTTTTTCGTTAACGGTTTCACAAAAAATAACCCGTTACTGGCGGATCGGATCCCAGAGAGCAGCTAGCAACGTTTTCTCATCAGTTTTGGATAGAGCGCACTAAATAACGTATTTAGAACCCAAAACGTAGTGTTCCAGCCAGGGCAACTGACCCCGCCGAAGCTAGGGTTTTTTGGTTAAAAATAGCGTCGTTTGCAGAAATGAACAATAGTTTTGACGGCGCCAAAATAAAAATGACGAAAGAATGATGAAGCCAAAATGTAGTATATAACACTTAAATTTAAAAAAGAATGGAAAGTTTCTCTTACGTTTTAACAGTGATTTTTCAAAAAATTTCTGATCATTTGGGGGCTGCCGCCCCCAAACCTCCGCTTTATATTGTCTGGGATTTATGTTCAGCTTCAACGATGTCAATAGTAAAGACTAATAGTCAATCAGTATAAAATACAAAGCCATACATAAATTACGAGTCTTCATGCTACATCCTTCAATTGCATTTTTGTTGCATGTTTCTTATGTATATATATATGTATATATATATATACATATATACCATTTTCGCGGAATATTTTCTTTGAAAACTTTCTCTTCGAATTTTCTCGGTTATAATGGAATGAAGAAAGCTTCAAGAATTTTATTGCATAAATGCTAAAAACTAGGGATTAATCTGGATGCCACCCCAGTCGTCGCGATTTGAAGGTAAGAAAAGGTATATAAACTGGCGAAGCACAAAAAAGGCGTTTCCACAAAATTCCGCGAGCGCGTATACATTTGTATATTTCCAACGTTTTTAGCAGATTTTAGAATAGAAAAGGCTTAAAATATCATTCAATTTTAGCAAAAAATTCTTATTTTCCCTTCAAAAAGTGTAAATTTTTAAAATTCTCTTGTTTCTGCAAAATGAAAGGAATTAAAGATTTGAAGAACAATTTCATCTAAAAATCAAAAAAATCCTTCAACTTCTGGGCGGCTCCGCCCCCCAGGCCCCCGCTTGTATTTTCATCATTGTTAATGTTCAAAGTCATGACACACATAGTCACCAGATATTTGTATGTAAGTTCGTAAGTTAAAGTATGATACTAGCGGGACAGTGTGAAATATGAAGAAACACACGCCAACAAGGTAAAAATTAAACCGAAATTACCAATGTAGCCTAAAATCAAAACAAAACTGTATTTCTGCAAAAACTTATTTTTCACGTTGAACAAATAAAAATGACGTTCAGAAAATAAAAATGACGAAAATTTGATGAAATCCGATTTTGAAAAAAAAGCGCCGAAGTCTTAGTGGTCACTGATGCCCCCGGCGGGGTCATAATATAACATATAATATACCTTTTTCTGAAAATAATATTCTGTCAACAAAATGAGGTAAACGCGGGCCAGCAGGCGGATCCACGAAGGATACAAGGCATTAATCATAAAGAAATAATGAAAAATGCCTGCCTGCAGTCACTAATGCCGAAACCTTAGTCCGAACAGGAGAGAGCCAATGGGCGCTGTGAGCGCTCTTACCCAGAGAGAACCCAGAGCGCCCATTGGCTCTCTCCTGTTCGGACTAAGGTTTCGGCCTTAGTGACTGCAGGCAGGCGTTTTTCATTATTTCTTTATGGAAAATAATATTCTGGTTAGAAGAGAATTGCAATTCTTCAAGAAGTTTAAACAATTTGATTTTAGTTTTAATTTTAGTTTTTACAATTGCCTAAAATTGGTTCTGATACCGTTACGTTTTCAAAAAGTTTTTTGCTCCCCCCCAGGATTTTTTGGAGTGCCCAAATCTTTGCCAAAAATAGGCAAAATTTCAAAAATGTTTATTTATTTTTAGCTTAAATCCTGGTATTTTTGAGAACTTTTTGTCTTTCTACGTGTTTACGCAAAAAATACCAATTTTTAGCAATTTTTGCAAAAAAAATCCCCCCCCCCCCCCCCCCCCCCCCCCCCCCCCCCTCGAAAGAAACCGGACCCTAAAAATACCCTAAAAATTAGCGTTACTTTTTCGAAACATTTCTCAAATTTATTTTTGAGGTGCAAGTCCCCCTGAAAATTTTAGTTCAAGGTACAAGCCCCCTCAAAATTTTTGCGGACAAGTTCCCCCAGGACCCGGCCCTTGTATGTTAATGTTTTGTATGATACCGGCAAACCGAGAACTTGCATGCAGACGAGGCCAAGTGTTGGAGTGGTGAATGCTCTGACACTCTTCTGCCTTTCGGTTTTAGGTCAAAAGGTCTAACAAGGACAACGATGCGATTACATCTGATTTAGTAGCTAATGCACATATTGAAGAATATGCCTTGAAGCTGTTTATATGGGCAGATAGTGAAGACAGGGCGTCCAGATTTAATAAGTTAGTTGAGTGCTACTTAGTGCTGTTTTTAATATGCTGTTAGGGCGGCCACTATGATCCAAACATGGGAATAAATAACCCCCAATTTTGGTACATTCACTTTTCAGTAATTATGGATACATTAAGTCTTAATTCATAGTTCCGCCAGCCACAGCTATCCGTTTTTTAACATTTCAATTACGAACCTGGCTTGTCTGAATCAATAAAGCTTTAGCCAGGTTTACAGTATAGCTCAAAAGAAAGTTGATTTTTTGCGAAGTTCGCAAACCCCGCGAACATCGCGAAGCTAGCGAAATTTCGCTAAAATTAGAGAAGTTCGCGAAAAAGTTCGCGAACTTCGCAAAATCGTTAACTAGCTAATTTGAGGGGTTTTCTCCATATCCACCAAAAATTGGCAAAAAAATGTTAAAATCTAATTTTGACTCAGAATTTGGTACCTTCGCGAAGTTCGCTAAAGTTAAGCGAAGTTCGCATATTTTCACTAAATTCGCCAAGATTTTAGCGAATTTCGCGTAGAGTTTAGTGAAGTTCTCCAACTTTATGCGAAGTTCGCGGAGATTTTAGCGAAATTCCTTTGCACTTTACACTAAAATCTTCGCGAAAATCGGTAAAAGCTTGGTGAATTTTGCGAAATTATGCGAACTTCGCTAAACTTTAGCGAACTTCGCGAAGGCACCAAAAATTGAGTCCAAAAGAGATTTTAAATTTTTTTGCCAATTTTTGGTAGATATGGGAAAACCCCTGAAATTAGCTAGCTAACGATTTCGCGGAGTTTGCGAACTTCGCAAAAAATTAACTTTGTTTTGAGCTATACTGTAATAATAGGCACCTTTCTAGCCAAGTACGTAATGTTTGTTGGTGTTCCGAATGTCACCGAACCTGATGCCCCACCGGATTAGGGTTCCTCGATTTTTAAATGAATTGGTATTCTCAAACGTGGCCACTTTTGGATCCCTGGAATAGAATCTGGCTTTTACTAGCTTAACCGTTACAAATGGCTCAATGGTTGTAAAAGCAAAAAAGGTCCACTTCTGTGACCAAGGCAACCAATTCGGAGGCACTGTATGTAGGTGATAGCACGATTACAAAAAACCAAAACGAGTTTTGAAAGTTTGAGTTATTTTGGTTAAGGGTTTTGGTTACCTTCAAATATATTTGAAAGGACACTAGCACATAAAAACAGCCTCTCTCATCAGACGTGGATTATGAAAAAACGTTGATTTGACAGAATTTTCTATTGTCAGAGGTCTTATTTCTCAACGGATAAGACAAATAGGTGGATAAATAAGACAAGTGAAACCATGTTATATACGTATATAATATATATAGCTAATTTGATGAAAATTTAAAATTCTTTATTTGCAGCTTTGACTAACGTATAATATGTGTGTATCTTATTTTGGTAAACAGAAATGTGGTGAAAGCCTTCTACACTGCTGGTCATTTGTTTGATGTGCTGAGTTTGTTTGCTGCCGAACAGGGACAGAGCGATCAGAAGGTTTGCTTCACCAAAGTTGTTTGTGAATTTTCAAATCAGTGTCATTGATAACTTAATTTCACTGTACTATTGTTTACGGATGTTTTCTGGTTATACATACGTGCTTCAGAGTGGTTTCACAGAAGAAATATATATGTATTCATGTTTATGGTGCGGAGCAAGGTGGAGTGTCAGAAAGCTAAGTTTCACAGCAATATGCTGAGCTTCTGAAATTATGAATTCATTTTCCACAGATTGCATCCTTTTGTACAACCGCTGAAAGAAGGTAATTGCGAAAATTGGTAATGGTTGTGAAGCCATTCGTGAAAGACGTATATATCGTGTAAAGCGCATCTCTTTCCCATCAGGTTTAGTTGGGGGGAGCCGGGTTAGCCGGAATCGCTGACTAAAAATTTCAGCCGGATGGGCCGGGTAGATCTTGAGATATGAAATTGACCTCTCGCGCGGGACGTTGTTTCTCTCCATTTTTCCCCAGGGGTGCAACTCGGAGGACCCTTCAGAGCTCTACTTACTATTTTACTTTTTTGTACACAAAGTTCTTCTATTGAGTTACGTTAGCAGATCATAACATAATATCCACATCATTACCTATTTCCTGCCACAAGACGAAAAGCGGCATTTTTTCGCTTCAACAGAACTTCAATTGTTAACAAACATGCACCGTGTATTTTACAACTGAATATTTCTCTATTCTACCAAGTTGGATCATAGTTGTGATCATAGTAGTTACGTAACACCAAAATGTATTTTTATGTTTTCTGTAACAGAATGAGCGTAACAAGAAGTATGCCAAATGGAAGGCAGCCTATATTCATAACTGTCTGAAAACTGGTGAAACTCCCGTTCCTGGTCCAGTTGGGGAAGATCCTGACGAGGATCACATATTCAACATTCGTATGTTTGTCTTTGTTGTTTTTTAATTTTTTCGAAAAACCTAAACTCAGACTTAAGATGGGATCAAAGCGAGAAATGCAAAGCTTGGTTTTGGTGCAAGACTGGAATAAAACAGTTTTCTGCACTTGCACCAGGTGGATTGTGGTGATGAGGAATAAGACGCGTGGAGATTTCAACACTTATTCCCGGATGTATATCTAGCGTTACAGGAGCATGTTCGTGCAAACCTCTAGTTAGAACGTTCTAACCACGAGCTCTTGGTTTGAACGTTACATGAGCGAGTTAATTCTTTTCTTTAAAACATGGGGATTACACTGTGCTCCGTAAATAAGTGTTGGACCATTAATAGCGTACGGTACGGACAAACGTGGCCTGAAGTCATTAGGAGAGGCGATATGACTGTTTTTGCTAATTTGAGTAACTGCTCTAATTTGCTCGTTCGATGTGCTAGATCCACCAAACAACATGAACATTGAACATATTTTTAATTTGCTCTGCAAAAACTTTCAGCGCAATTAGTGTGTTTGGCCTATTTTGCACAAAAAACGTAAATATTTCTGAGATTGTCCTGAATTGTGGCGAACGTTTGAGTGCCCAGGGTTTAGAGAATTCGGGGAGTGGAAGATGTTTTTGGAGAAAATGTCGATTTGTGGCGGGGGACCATTCCGTAAAATACTGTGTTATATGGGAAGCGCCAGGTACCTTTAATTAATAGAAATGTGTATGTATTCTGTAAGTTCTTCTCAACGGCAGCAAGAAGGAAGAGGAGAAAAAGAACTTTTTGAAATATAAATTTGTGAAATCTATTTATTCAGAACTGTTTTGCAAAATTTTTGAAAATGGACTCAGTAGTTTTTTGTCTAAGCTTTTTACTGTGTAACTTTATATTTGGCAAATATGTAAATGGTATTGCTAAATGGTATTTTGCATATAGAACTCTGCGTGTTAAGTGTTGAGTTAGGCAGCCAGCAGTGTCGGAAAAAGCTTCTATTTCCATGAAATTTTATCGTCTCTATGTTTCTGTCTTAGTTTTAGCTCGTTGTTTTAGCCAGTGTCCCCACGGACGGCCCTTCAGCATCTGATCACGCTCCGGCTTCTGATAATGATACAATTAGTCCTGCCGGTTCTTCTGGCGAACCGTCAGCTGGTGCCGGCGCTTCTTCCCTTCAAAATGTCCCAGCTGCAACCACCACTGGCGGTAAGTAGCCGTATCTTATTTGTTGTGTTCCTCCTAAATCCGATTGGCCCGATTGGAATTAGCATCATAGAGCCCGTGGTGTGAATGTCGTTTTAGTGGATAGCACGTTGATGTTATTTCTGTGGTGCAATAAATTCGTTTTATCATGAGAATAGTCATGATTATGTTGCTGATAAGATATGGATTTAACAATTCTATTTTTAGTCTTGTATATTTAAGGAGTTCACAGTCTGGACGATTTTATGTCTGCCCAGAAATTTTGCAAATATGCACTGAGTGCCCTTCAATATGAAGATGCCGGTAGTGCAATTGAAAATCTTACCAAGGCGCTTGAAGTGCTCCAAGCGAAGCAACCTTAAATTCTGTCGTGCCCGGTCTCTACTGTTGTAATTTATATGTATTTGTATTATTTAAATAAATATAATGGTTTGCACCGAGATTGCATCACGAAATTCTTGGGGTAGCTAGTTGAGTCTTCAAGTATTTGATTCCCCCAGAAATAATTGTTCCCTCGTAGCTAACTTTTAATTGAAGCGAGCCATCTTGCTACTTTCAAATTTAGTAGATTCTTCTTGATCTTTTTGAGAACGTGGCTAGTTGGATGTAGATTACGCTAACTATTGCTGCTAATTAGCAATTTTAAATAATATATATGTAAGAAATGGAAACTGGAAAAGTTTAAATTCCTGTTGAATATACTAAAGAAAGCTGTAGTTTTTTTGAACTTTTTCGACAATCCTAAATTAATTATAATATATACAAGTAACAAAAATGCTCCGCACAAAAAGGGGATAATATGTGTGTTGGGCCTATGTCTATCAATTCCGGTTGAGACAGTAAAGACATGAAGCTTGGGTGGGTGGTTCTGTTATTACGAAAGTAATTCAGTTCTCTTCGGGCTTTCATTTGACACCAAATTAGACCGCTTTTGAAAAATTTATTTTTGGCCAAAAATCGCCAAGACCCCACCCCACCCCGCCACAGCACTCTACAGCCATTTTGAGCATGTAGTTCTATGACAAATCTTGCTCAGCTCACTCTGGGCTTTCATTTGATACCAAATCTGACCACTTTTGAAAAATTTCAATATTGACGAAAAATCTCCTAAAACCCCACCCCAGCACTCTACGGCCACTTCGGTACGCAGTTCTATGACAAACTTTGCTCAGCTCACTTAGGGCTTTCATTTGATACCCAATTTGACAGCTTTTGAAAAAATTTTTGACGACTTGACCCCCTCCTACCTAGGGTTGCGCCGGGGCCGTGTAACGGGGCCGGGGCCCGGGCCGGGCCGGCCCCGTTTCGGCCCGGCCCCGCAAAATTTTTTAACGGCCCCGGCGGCCCCGTGGGCCCCGACGGCCCCGTAAGCCCCGGCGGCCCCGTAAGCCCCGGCGGCCCCGTGGGCCCCGTCGGGCCGTCAAGACGTATATAACACACTTTATTATATATTTTCTGCTATGCATATGGCTATTTCTTGGCGTACATATGTAGTAGTGATATTTCAGGCAGCCTTTTTATTTCAGTTTCAGGCGGTTGCTCGTCGGAATTTCAGATTCAAATTCAGTTTCAGGACTAATTTTATCTGATTTTCAGTTTCCGTTTCAGGTCTCATTTTATTTGGTTTTCAGTTTCAGACTGTTGCTCGTAGGAACTTCAAATTCAGTTTCAGGTCTCATCCAAATAAATTTCAGTTCCAGTTTCAGTTTTAGGAGCTGAAACTGAAATACGTACTGACTGAAAATATTTTCAGTTTCAGCTTCAGGTGCTGAAACATCACTAGTATATGTAGCACAGCACACAATTCTCTAGATATTTAAATAAATTACTATTATTTCTAAATAAATTAATTTAAATAAAATATAATAATATATACTATATTAAATTTAGGCTTAGAGATGTTCCAGTTTTTTTGATCGAACCAGAAGCTTTTTGTTTCCATTTCAGCAAGGTTTGCTTAGAAAAGTTGATAGGTAGGAAAGTTAAAGTTTGTCTCTGATCTATTTAGAAAACTAATCTCAATTCCGTTTGTTGATATTTCGTTAGTTTCACTAGTTCAATAGGAGTTAATGTCGCAAGATAATGTTGTATTGTAAAGAAATCAAAGCGTATACTGCAAACTTATTTTGAACTATTGACAAATTAAAATTAGAAAACCAATTTTAGATTATTATTTTGCGCGAAACGATAGCGAAATGATTGACTTGTCACTAGTTATTTCTTTTGATATCGAAATCGAACTGAAATTATTTTTAAATGCCTAAGTAAAGGTTTCTGATTGCTTAGGACTTAGGACTTCAAAATAGAGAAATGACTCGCAATGTACTAAACAAACATAGGATCCGAATGAAGCATAAAGACTGCCAGTATGAGATATATTGCCAATACTCTTGCAAAGGGGTAAGCAAAAGGCTGTTAAATGGAGTCTGGGGACGCTGGGGCCGTCGGGGCCGCCGGGGCCGTGTAACAGGGCCGGGCCGGCCCCGGCCCGGCCCCGCACTTTGGGAAGGCCCCGGCCCCGTAATTTCGCTAACGGCGCAACCCTACTCCTACCCAGCTACACCGGGAATGAGCTGGGCGCACCAGAAAACCCCTATAGACAAAGTTTTGAGAGGCTATGCACAGTGAGTCCTATATGGTGTTCTTGTAAGTTGGTACCGACCGGACACTCCAGACGGCAGAGTGGAACCAGCCCTGCAAAATGGGTAGGTCGGACAGCATAACTGACACCGGAAATGAGATGGGCGCACCAGAAAACCACTATAGACAAAGTTTTGAGAGGCTATGCACAGTCCTATATTGTGTTCTTGGTGGTCGGTACAGACTTGACCCTCCCGACAGCAAGGTGGAACCAGCCCAGCAATATGGGCGGATCCGACGGCGAAAATGCATACGGGAATCGATTCTCCGTGCCAGAAAACCTTTATGTGGAAGTTTTGAGCTTTCTAAGTTGAATGGGGATCTGATCGAGTACGTGGTGAGAAGCTGGTTTCAAAATCGAAGATAAGTTTAGTTTTTAGAATGGTTTTAATTTTAGCTTGTTCTGCAGGGATAAAATTTAAGATTAGATGCCCACAAAAAGGTTTTTATTAAGATTTCAAGGCATTTCATAATTACGAATAGTCTAGATAACTTTGACAGTGCCTTTAAATAAAAATAAACCAAGTAGCAGATTTCCCAGTTCGTCTTTGATCAAATTAAACTTTCGTGTTTTCGGCACAAAATGGTCTTTCATTTAAATTTCATCTTGAAATGAGAAATTTCAGTAACATTGTGACATTTAAGGCTTTGCTGTTGCGTTTTCAGTTATTGTAGATAATGAACAATAAAGCAAAGCGTTGTTTGGAATGAGCACACTGGGAAGTGAACAGCTTCTGAGCCAACGGTGGTTAAGCAACAGTGGGAACAATGCAACTGATCCATCGCTGGGATAAATTCAATACAGGAATAGCTAAGTTTAGCATAAACTATGTAATGTCTTGGTAATGTTAAGGCTGAACATAATCATATCGTCTGGAGTATCTCATATTTCCTGGGGTCAGCTTCAGCAACAGGTATAGAAGCTGAAAAAGGTCCTTTTGTGCCTGTTGCTGCATCTTGGAGAGAATTAAAGTTTATAAATTGTTCAGAGACTAAAATACTTTCTTCTTTAGTTTTTTACATCAAACCCTCCTTTCATAGTCAGCTGTCGCTAGGGTTGCGCCGGGGCCGTGTAACGGGGCCGGGGCCCGGGCCGGGCCGGGGCCGGGCCGGCCCCGTTTCGGCCCGGCCCCGCAAAATTTTTTAACGGCCCCGGCGGCCCCGTGGGCCCCGACGGCCCCGTAAGCCCCGGCGGCCCCGTAAGCCCCGGCGGCCCCGTGGGCCCCGTCGGGCCGTCAAGACGTATATAACACACTTTATTATATATTTTCTGCTATGCATATGGCTATTTCTTGGCGTACATATGTAGTAGTGATATTTCAGGCAGCCTTTTTATTTCAGTTTCAGGCGGTTGCTCGTCGGAATTTCAGAGTCAAATTCAGTTTCAGTTTCAGGACTAATTTTATCTGATTTTCAGTTTCCGTTCCAGGTCTCATTTTATTTGATTTTCAGTTTCAGACGGTTGCTCATAGGAACTTCAAATTCAGATTCAGTTTCAGATCTCATCCAAATAAATTTCAGTTTCAGTTTCAGTTTTAGGTGCTGAAACTGAAATAGTACTGACTGAAAATATTTTCAGTTTCAGTTTCAGGTGCTGAAACATCACTAGTATATGTAGCACAGCACACAATTCCATGTAACGTGACGTTGTGCCAGCCACAGATGGACGCGGGACGCCCACCCCTCCGGCCCCGAACTAAATTTGCTTGTTCCGTCCCGCGGGATCTCGTAGTCCCGCAAATTTGATAAATCCTATTCCGCAAAATCCCGCATCATTTTGTAATTATCTAATTAATTAAAATTAATAATAATTCAGTAATTCCTGTAAACTTTCGAAATATAAAAACTTTCTGTTTTACAATGCTTCACGTTCCCTATTTTCTGTTAGTTATTTTGAATGTATAATTAGATATTTAAATAAATTACTATTATTGCTAAATAAATTAATTAAAATAAAATATAATAATATATACTATATTAGATTTAGACTTAGAGATATTCCAGTTTTTTGATCGAACCAGAAGCTTTTTGTTTTCATTTCAGCAAGGTTTGCTTAGAAAAGGATAGGTAGGAAAGTTAAAGTTCGTCTCTGATCTATTTAGAAAACTAATCTCAATTCAGTTTGTTGATATTTCGTTAGTTTCACTAGTCCAATAGGAGTTAATGTCGCAAGATAATGTTGTATTGTAAAGAAATCAAAGCGTATACTGCAAACTTATTTTGAACTATTGACAAATTAAAATTAGAAAACCAATTTTAGATTATTTTGCGGGAAACGATGATGATGATGATAAATGATTGACTTGTCACTAGTTATTTCTTTTGATATTGAACTGAAATTGACCTAGCTGTCGCCAGATGCCGGTCTGCTGAGGCTTTTCATCCTAAGGCAGCATTTCAAACTGGCAAAATCTGCGCTCATTACAAAATTTATTTAGGAACTAATTGAGTTGTCTCAAGCTGCTTCTGCGGGCTTTCACTCCTTTCCTTTCTGAAGCTTGGCCTACCCTCCGACCCTTTCTGCAGCCAACTTTTTGACCATTGCCTTCCAAGCACTCTGTTGAGGTTTCAGCCATCTTAGGCACTATTGGCATGCGGGGGTCAGCACATGTCGGCAGAAAACGACATGGACTGGCCTGGGTGTGTCAGAAATAACCGTACGCCAGCTTGGCTTGGGGGTCTTGTTTTCTGTCCTTGACCTTCGTCTCTCCGTCTCTTGTCCGCAAGTGGTCTGCGGAGAGGCAGCATGGAGGGGTCTCCGATGAGTGCCTATAAGTGCTCAGTCATCATCAAAAAAAAGTTGAATGCATAGCGAGGAATTTCGATTTTTCTGTTTTCAAATTTTCACCATTTTGACCGGCCACTGTGGTCAATTGGGAAGTGATAGAGAAACGAGACTTAGCTATTTAGTTAGTTCGATATATGTAATTTCTGAATATAAAAGGAAATCGGCTCCAGTTCTTAACGTTCGAGCTGCGCAGCGACCACAAAAATGGTCACTTTTCGCTCTGAGCCGACTTTACGGCGGCGCTGTGGCGCACCTGCGGCTCAAATAAAGTAGCGATTCTTAAATGGTGCATGGGGTACTACCAGACCCTAGGCCCCTTTAGGTCCGGCCTCCGCTGCAGATTACGTGAAAGAGGCGGAAAGTCAGGGCAATACGACTAAATAGGAGAAACCGGAAAAAAATATCGCCGCCATAACCGGTCCGGGGCGCAACTTTTTAACAGTAAGCGATACGGGGCTGAAACTTCCCAGACATTCTGATCTCGAAGTGCTCTACAATTTGCGCATGAAATCTGCGCAGGATTTTGAGCAGCACACTGTCTCCAGGGACTTTTGACACATTATACAGCTACTGTCATATTTGAGTGCAAAGAAAAAGAAATTTTAAAGAAAGAAACAAAGAAAGAAAAGAAAAAGAAAGAAAGAAAGTCCAATAATTAGAATTTACCCTAGCCAATGTTGTGATATTTGATATGTACCTTTGACCTTTAACACTGACTTTGACATAAACTTGGAATCTTCCACTATACTACGCTCGGCAAGTAATGTGTATTAGACCCAAGGTTTCCAAAACAAATGTCAGTCAAATACCTGGACTGACCTTAATATAAAGAAACTTCGTCGCTTGCCCCCTCTTTCTTTCTTCAAGGAAAGAATGAAAGAAAGAAAGAAAGAAAGAAAGAAAGAAAGAAAGAAAGAAAGAAAGAAAGCAAGAAAGAAAGAAAAGAAAAAGAACGAAAAGAAAGAAAGAAAGAATCTTTCTTTCCACTAAAATATGACAGTGGCTGTAGGGGTCGCTCCCGCGACCCCTATGATATATCGAACCTGTAGTTTTTCAAGATAAAACCTGTAATTTTCACTGGAGGGCGACCTGTTCATGGAAGTGGGGGCGGCCGCCCCCAAAATATTTTCGGTGATGATGCTAAGCGATGATTTGAACCAAATTCTGGGATTCCACTTGACGAATTTAAGAACTGCGAGATCTGTTACAGGACTATATTAGTAAAACAAGTCTTTATGGACCCTAAACCCTATTTCAGGTCGCCGACAAACCCTTTCCGGGACATTGGGACTTGATATAAATTAGGATTACAAAACTTCCGTGGATATATCTAAATAACGGAATTCAAATGATTAGCAAAGAAACACATTTATCAATGTCTTCAACAGGATTTAATGATTTAGCTTTTAACCCGCTTAATCTAAGTTTAAATTAGCGTCGCTTTGGTCTACTGCATTCCAAACCGTTTAATCCAAGTTTAAATTAGCCTCGCTTTGGTCTATTGCATTCCAAAAACCTGCCTTAAGGTGCTGGTTTGGGTTCGTGTATTTTTGGACTTTAAAAGCGCAATTGTCGTTGAAATTGGTTAAAATTTGCTACAATTACATTATTTAGCCTATAAAACATTTTAGAAAAATCCCGGCTTGAAAATTTGAGTTTTGGAGAAATTAGCTTTAATCCGCCATAACTTGCACTGTGACCATCCCACAATGATGAACTTATAGTCATTCGAATCCTCTCACCAAGACCTACAACTTTGCTCATGGGAGTATTCTTCGATTCGTTAAGGTTTAAGAGATAACAGCGAAAATTGATTTTAGCGGTC
This sequence comes from Trissonchulus latispiculum, assembly GCA_030248195.1. Taxonomy (NCBI): domain Eukaryota; kingdom Metazoa; phylum Nematoda; class Enoplea; order Enoplida; family Ironidae; genus Trissonchulus; species Trissonchulus latispiculum. Next base: position 20,159 of record JASAND010020639.1, on the reverse strand, counting down.
CAAAACCGGCCATTTTTCGAAAAATCAAATATTGCAAGATTTCTACAGCTTCAACAGCATTAGTCCGTCGGTCAAGTATTGTTCATATTTGTGTCCTATGTACAGTAGGGCGGTGATGCCCTACTGTCATATTTTATTATTGTTTCATATTGCAAGCTTAAAACATTAGGAAGGGCTGAGTGTCCCACTCTTCCTATTATAAACTCTTGATGCTAATAATGCTGACTATGATAAGTGAGTACGCACGTGTCGAAAGTTGGAGTTTGGAAAAGATAAGTATGAACATCGGTTCGGAATCAACATCAACATGTGAGTAACAACCCAACGTCTTATGTAGGCAAACTGAAAATTCTTGGTAATGTATATATATAATGTAACGTTTATAATGCAACATCTGCATAATGCAGAGTTATACATATTTTGCAGCAAAATTAAATTTTGCAACACGGTTGAGGCAGACAATCAGTAAATTTGAGCTTACAAAAGTGTCGAGTGAGAATCCAATGTACCGAGTACGACAACCACAACGGTACCGACAGGGGCTACTTCAGAAAGATAAGAAAAGTACTGAGTGAGTCTCTAGCCAGCGTCATCCACTTTAGAATTGAATACTGAAAACCAGTTTAGTTTTAGATTCCTCATATGTTAGCAGCATTTAGTTTTAGATTCCTCATATGTTAGCAGCATTTGATGGAATTTTTGGTATGATGGCGGCTGGTTCTGTCCTAAGTATAACGGAAATTGCTGTTTGCGTTGTGGCGGTGCTTGCAGGAGCCGTGGCGTCTCGTCTCTTAAAGGACGTGCCAGGACAATATGTGTCTCTGCTTATAAAAAAGTTCAAAACAAGCCGAATCAATGAAGAAGCCTGAAAGTTATTATTAAAGTTATTAAAGTTCAAACAAACACTGTGGCTGAGATTTCTTAAAGCATTAGGCTTTGCATCACATCAAGTTACGTTTAATTTATAATGTGTGCTTGTATTTATTAGCAAGCTTAAAATAAAATGATATTAACATAGAAAAGAAAAGCGGAAGGAACTACTATTGTCTTGTTTGTTGTTTGACGTCGAGTTTTGAATTTATAGCGTTAAGTCTTATTTCATAAGTTTTAAGAGATGAATAAATTCCATATCCTGTTTTCATACATAAAATATTCAACTTCGGAACTTACGGGAGGTCACTGTTGTTTCAAAATAGATAGTCATTGATTTTGCTCATTGTTACACTATCACTGTGGCAAAGTTGGTCGTGGTCGTCAACGTTTTTTCTGCTATCCCTTCGTTGCTCTGGAATCCACTATCTACCTGCGACTCCAACTTTCAGATCTGTTTTGGCATTTTGGATAAATGGAATTCCCTACCAACCTGCCTTTATTTTGGACTAGTCGAATCTACGTCCTACCTCCCTATCCTGTCCGATCTGATCCTACTAATCTGGTCCGCGCACTTACTTGATAAGGACATTCCGGCATAAGCCTCCCCCCATTCCAGTTTATGTTATTTCTGCATTGCCAAATCACTGCACATCCTTTCTTTCGGGTTTCATCTCTTTCTTCGACTTTCACGCTATCTAGATTTGCTTGCTTCCGATTTGCTTACTTTGTTTATTTACTAAAACGATAGTGGGTATGGAAACATCATACTAATGAAGTCAGGAATTGATTCAAGATCTAGGACAGTGCAAGCTGTATTAGTCAGAAAAACTCCTCTTCCTCCAGAAAAAACCATATAGGATTTTAGAAAATACTTTATCTCACAGTCTCACAACAATAAGTTCTAACCCATGAATCCTCTGCTGAGATCGACATTGAAGTGTAGTGCGGCTTCATACGTATAGGTTGTTGCACAACAGAGTTCACTAGCTGATATACAGGCATGCGAGGGGTTGTGATGCACGAGCGAAGCGAGTGCATTACAAACCCGAGTGTTTCGTGAAAGCTTGCACGAGAATTTTTTGTGGTACGAGGGCGGAGCGAAGCGGAGCCCGAGTACCACAAAAGAATTCGAGTGCTAAGCTTTCCGAAACACTCGGGTTTCACAACCTCTTGCAGTTTTGCTTGGCGTGTCCGTAAATTAGAGGGTGCGCGAGAACTTGTGCAACAACTTAGTTGTGAAATAGCTTAGTTCAAATTTAAAATACCGCAAATTTGAATTAGACTTGGTTGGCAGCACACCAGAGTGTTCCTCGCCCTGGGTCATGTGTTTGTCCGCGTTGTACGTAAAGCACATTATTCATTTATTACTTTAGTTTGGATACAAACTCCTTCTAGCTTTGGATGTCTGAAGCCTCGATAGCTCAGTTGGGAGAGCATCGGACTGCTAAACCGAAAGTCGTGGGTTCGAATCCCAGTCGAGGACAGAATTTTACGGGTCTCTGGTGCTGAAGTGACGATTTCATTTCTTACATTCCAACTCCACAGAGTGCATCTGCTTCAGCGTGCTTCACAACCATAATTGTGAAGCACGGTACAGCGTGCTTCACAAATGCAGTTGTGAAGCACAGTGCACATCGTGCTTCACAACTTGAATGGAGGCACGGGGTTACAGCACAGCAATTTGAACTAAGCTATTTCACAATAAATGGACATTGAAGTGTGAAAGGTTGAAATCAGGATCTGAAAGATATGAAGAAAAGTGTCAAGGGCGGGGATCGAACCGCCGAGCTTTGGTTTGTTTAAGAAGTAGAACGCTCTACCACTGAGCCACATCCCCGGACGTTGAGACTAGATTATTACGCTGATTTCAACCTTTCTGGGTTGCTGATATTTAACAGAAGAGAGGTTTGTACCACATGAGCTTAGTTTAGCTATTACATTGATGCCAGGTGGACATCGGTTTAATGCTTCAGTGAAAACATGTGAAGATTGAATGAAAGCGTGACTATGCCGGTGTATGTTTGTGTCCGCTCTTCTGTGAGCGAGTGTGCGCTGGAGTAAGTGAGTGACTCTAGGTGGATGTTCGTTTAAAAAATTTATAAACTCAAAACTTCTAACTTTCATAACGTATATCGGCGAAACGTCTAACGACAAAACGTCTACTGACACCAGACGATGGGTTATGCCAATTGAGTATCATTTTTCGATACCAGGCTGATTTTTCTCAGTGATTTTGTGTCCTGAATTGTGACAAAGCCCGCATTTGCTTTTTTGTCTCGCAGCAGAATACTACTTACAGTTTTGGGTAGCCAGATCGGAATTATTCTACCAGCTTAATTGGTAGTATAGCCAGAAAATCACGTCGCATCCGGGCAGAAAAGAGTACATAAAGATAGAAGTTACTGCAGTGTGTTGCGCCCATGGCTATTCCATTTAGGACGTAAGAAACCATGAGGAACCGCTTATTTTCCAGAATCTGATAAGCGTCGTTCAATATCAGGGTAGCTAATTCTTTGATATCTGAAGTTCCTTGACTACTCACTAGGAATTGATATACATGAATATTTACAACACTCAGCAGGAGTGGAATTGCCAGGGATATCTGAAGAATGCAAAGCTGTTTATCTTGTTTCCAGTTACTCGTAGCTGCTGTGTTTCAAATTTTATCTAATTTTTTGTTCTTCCTTATAAATCCCCAAACTACCAGAACAGTAGCAACACCTGTAATTCCTGCAATACTGCAGCCTAGCAAGAAAACTATTGATTTGTAGATAGAGTATAACATACTTTGTACAAATAGGCTTTCCCTTACGACGTAGTGGTCGGAATATTTTTGTATTTCGTATGCAAAGTTTTCAGCAGCAATGCAGCTGCCCAGAACAATGGAAATCACCACTGCAACTCGACAAACCAATTTCGTATTAATCTTTTGAAACCATGTAGGCATATTTAACGCAATGCAGCGCTCGATGCTTATGACCATTGTTAAGCACGCGGCTGTATAACAGATACCGTCATAAAGGGGCACTGTCACAAATACTAACGAGAAGCACCAAACATAGTTTTTCAGATACGCTGATGCGAACATTTCTGATATGAAAAGGTGCAACATGAAAAACATGTGTAATGAAGTTGCTAGGATCCAGAGTCAGAAATCGCTCTGCACTCAGGTCTAGTGTCAGAAATCGCTCTGCACTTGATTACACGGAAGGTCAGCACGTCCACTTATCGAAGCAGACTTAGGCACCGGATCTCCGAAAGGTGGTGTTCCAAAATCAGAGATTCCCTGCAGCCAACCTTTGGAGGGGTCTTCTTCGTGAGTTCGTTTGGTGCACTGGATTCCAGCAGATCAGCAAGAGGGGTCAGCACTTGCTTTGATTTGATCGCCGGACTGATGATGAGTATTCCCAATCCTGATGATCAGAACTTACCTTAATCGGTCCTGATCCAATCCTTGCAGTGGTGGCAATCGCGCCTCTTCACACCACACTAAGCCTCTAAGTTTCACACGCCAACTATTTATTATAATTGATACAATTATAAAGGGGTACACTTCAAAATAAGAGCAATTAAGGTACAAAGAGGAATTATTACAGATACTACAATTAAAATACGAAAACAGTTCAGTACAGTGTTCAATTATTTACTGTACTAGAGTTGCCAGTTACCGTCTTTAGTTGACTATTAATATTATCGTAATTTAGGATAATATTACCCAATTTATATGTATTTTAGGGACAAGGTTCAGTAGTACCTCTTCTTCTTCTCTTTCTCAAACTCGGTCTCTAATACCTAATTATTACACTGTCTCCAACACTCTGCTCATTAACTACCTATATGCTTTTTCGTGCGCCTATATGCTTGTGCTGTGCGACTCTTTATCCGCCTTTACAATAGGTCTTATAACATTACTACAACGAATCTACAAAACAGTTGATAATAACAGAAGTTAACCTAGGGTCGGTCTTTGGGTGAGCCCCCGAATCGTTGGACACAGCTTTCCCAAAGGATCGCTCCAACACCTAGACAGGGTTGCTATACGGAAATATCTTTTGAGGAAATAGAGAAATTGGGGGGTTTCCTGGTTCTGTCTTACTTATTCCTAATTAATCAAAATTAACAAAATTCTATAGCCTTCCGGTTCTTCGATTCTTCAGGGTAACGGTTGGTTATTAAGCCAGAGGCAGTATAGTGACAATTTCCATTTGAGCGTTGGAATTTCAAGAGAGTTGGCAAAAGTTCAAATTAACACAGTAGAACTGTGATAAAATTCGGTGAAATGCTCTTAAAAATAGTTGACTACAACGTTAGGTTTAGCCCAAAATGACAACAGGTGCCTGTTTCTCAGTCTCTGCCTTCAACCATCGGCGGCGTATCAGTTTCAGTGGAGTAGCAACAGTGTCCTTTCAAAAATATCACCAACTGATCCAATCTTCTACGGATTCCGCTACTGATTTGAACTGATTCCGAACTTCCCACACCTCAGGGTGGATAATCATATATGAATCCGGTTCAGGTGGCAGAAGAGATCTTGGCTGCACCTGAATCAAATGGGTTAAAACCCATTAGAACATAATACATACGTGGGAATCGAACCCAGCAACTATTACTCACTTTTTTGGCTTTCCGTGACTTCAAATTATTATCTTTGTGTAAATTTTATTTCTATTTTCAGAGATTGCATTTGGAACTGAAAGTTACCTAGCAGTAAAGTTGCTTAAAACCATGGCTTTTATTTGATGGCTTTGGCTTTTGGCACAATTTCCTGCACTCTCGTGCAGAAAATGGCCAAATGTAAAATAGAATTATCGAAATCTGTAATTTAAATCAGTTTGCTAAGTTTACGGTTTACGCCAGAGAAGAAATATTCTCAATTCTCGTTTGGAGCAGCGGCAAACCGTCGTATTTCCTGCTGGTATGCACACTCCAGCTGATAGATTAAATGGAAGCTGAACTGCGCTGACTAACTACCTACAATTAATTAGCAACCTAACTACCTTGAATCTGAATTCTGCTTACACCTTAATTGCATCACAGTTACCTATATCCCTTATGAGGTTACAATTTAACTTCTGGTAACCATTGCAATTTTCCTTAGGTATATAAAAGTATTACCTATTTTATACATATGTGAGCTGGTTCAATTTATGAAACCTAATTGCAAAAGCTTACAATATGGCACTTTAACAATTATATCTGTAACCATCTTAAACTATAAGTGCTGCTTCAGACGGATTGAGTGCAACAACCCACTAAGTATCTATTTGATAAGCTTTAGTAAAACGTGAAAACGTGCATATGCTTAATAAAACAATATTGATGTATATGCTGGCAATACAGATTGTAATTTGTATACTTAAGAAAGCTAAACCCTTTAATTGTTGGTGCTGTTTAATCTAAAAATCTTCATATTTTCCACAAAAGCGTGCACTTATTAACTGTAGAACTAATCCCGAGGCATGTGCTGTCTAGTGTTGTTTCAGTGGTCCATGTTAGCTTCGGTTTCAGCTTCAGTAACTGGAAGATCGCTAGTTACGCCTCAGTGATTATTTAACGGTAGCAAACTGCAACTTAGTGTAGATGCACAATTGGGAGATGACTAAACAAATGACTAATGTATAACGACTATGACGAAAGTTACCTACTAACGAATATGTCTTGAATCTGAACCTTACAATGACCCTATCTGAGGTTCGTTTCACAGTAATGCTCAGGGTGAGAGTTATGACCTATTTGTGCGTTTACCCCTATGTTCTGCACATTTTTGGCATTTCTTAACTAAAGGTGCGGCCATTCCGCCAAAAATGCTGATGCGAGCTAATTACGAATTATTAGCTACAATTGACGTGCCTACGCAATTGTAGCTACCATGGGTGCATTAGTTATGTCCAATTTTGCAGTTGTAAACTATGTGGATAGCTTAAGCTGTGATTATCTGCCTGTAGAGGCCTAATTGACAACTGAGTCAGAATGATGCACCATTGGACACATAGGACTAATTGAGCCATACAGGTTGCAATCTAACTGTTTATAAGATTCTAAACAATTGCATAATTAAAAGGTTACTGACTATTTGCTTCTCGTAACGTAACTATTACCAGGAATACATATTACCTACCAATGAGGTACTTGCTGAAATCATACAGAAATAATGCTATATTTTACAACTATATTAAAGCATTGGAGCCATTTGAACTGTAAGCTATCGCCTAATATCCTTTACATGCGTGGTAATGAACGATTATGGTGTGAACTATTAATCACCTATCTATATTCTTCAAGTTAATGCCCAAATCTGAATATTGCATTAATCTACGTTCTTTGTACGACACGGCTTAGGGGCACTTAAAAATATGTAACCTAACATTCGTCCTCGGAAACCTTTGCTTACTGTACAATTAGCAGCTATATATGTATATGCACTATATACGAAATGCAGATGATTAAGTGGGGCGCCTATCTAACCGCTATTAAATAATGTTACTCGCTGGTGCAATTAGGAATTCTTTAAGCATTATTGCTTCATCTACATAGTTACCATCTACAGGACCCTGGCTACGGTTACTAATGAAGTTTAATTATACAATAGTGAGCCGTAAAGCATAGACCAACTGTCCAAGAGGCCTTGCCTAGAAATATTCAATTCTGCAATTGTGTACCGTATGAACGATGTAAAATATGAGCTATTCACGTATAAGGCCTTACGTAGTTTTAATGTGCGACTTATCTGTATGCATCTACTTAGGAGTGGTATTAGAACTATGAATTATAGACGATTTACCTGTGAAGTCCTAACTAAACTAATCCAGGAACTAGGTTTATTCGTGCAACTATTGCCTAAATGAACATCATTAAGAATCGCTTGCATAATAAAAGATATGGTTAATAATTTTGTGTATATTAAGGCTAGTTGTTCGACAGTGTGCTATTAATAGAATTTGGGCTATTTATCGTTGCTGCCTGCGAATGCGCAACGGCTTGTATAATTTAACGTTCCTCAAGTGAGGATCATCTGTCCTTCAATCATAGGGCTAGACGGTGACCATGGCCTAATTCAGGTTTTAAGACCTTCCCTGATTTGCATACAATAGACATTTAGGTACATGCAAACGTCATTAAACAATACACACATACTCACACTTAAACACATCCACACCCTACTGTTCTTCAAGCACCTACTAAATTCTTTTGGTTCTTTCTAACTGAACGAGGGATTACACACTAAGCTTCTTGAGTAAATATTGGACTTACACATTAATGGTTTCTGTCTGACTTACTAGATCTAAGATAAACTAAAGCTACTTACTCCTAATGTTTAAATGTGTGCACTTTTGTACCTAACGCTCGAAATTTGCGAACTTTGAATGAAATTTTGTATTTGCTTTTGCGAACTTTGGGTTTTGCTGAAAATTTGCAGAGGTCTGTAGAATTTTATTATTAATTTTGAAAAGCCACAGCGAGTAATAATTGCTAGGGCAATTATTACTAAAAGCAATACTAAAACAACGAGACCCGCTAAGGACAGCATACTACATTCTAAAACGTTTACAGAAACAATTAATGTTTTAATCTGGAGTGCCTCTTTTGCAACAATGGCCGGCAATCTCGAGTTGCCGGCTGTGGGGAATATAGTCCCTAGTAATTAACTCAATAATCTATTAGGGTCGTATTTCAAGGACCCTCTAGCTCAAACTCAGGGAGGGGACCCCTCTCAAATTCCCATTTAGTGTAAAACGCCGAAATTGGGCACGAGGCCCCTGTTACATGAATCGGCCTCTTGGCCTTAAAAAAGAAACTAAGAAAGAAACCCGAGGGCCGCAAAAAGGGAAAAATTAGGCCACAAGGGCCTCCCTAAAATCCTGAAAATGCGTGCTTATAGTGTGAATCTGGCCGAGCATAATGCGCTCATATGGCCCTAAATCGTGTGGTGTTCGCCGTGTAGACTCAGTTCATCTCTTCTGACCTGTGTGGGTCAGAAGAGGCCCTAACTCGTGTCCTAAGTGCGCTTTTGTTCCCGGCCAAATCGCTGGCACAACGGGAAAACGCACTGCATGGGAGAGAAAACGCGGCCGCTCTCGGCCAAGACTCAGGCGAACACTGATTAGAATTTTCAAATTTCCAAAGAGCTGACAGGTGACAGCTCACTCAGACAGCTTGACCTCTGGCGGAGCCTCTTTGATTCGAGACAAAGCTTCTGGAAGTTTCTAGAAACTTCCAGAAATTGGCTATCTTTAACATTGCCGAAGTCATAACATTTTAACCTGGTGCTCAGTTGGAGGCCATGATTAATGATAATACTGAAATATTGCCCCCAACTGGCCACATTTTTGATGAATACCCCAAGCGGTTTTGGGACGAATTTTATAAAGTTTTTGGTTTACACGTAAGGATAACCAAAGGGGAACTTCCGTAATTAAATTTTCAACTTTGCTCATAATTTTTGAAAATAGGTTTAAAAATAGGTCATATCCAGACCTATAAAGGGAACTTTATTTTAAGTTTCATGTTTAATGTTTCCTCTAACTCCTTTGTTTTATTGTCTTTCTTTTCAAGAACTCTCAGTTCCTGGGCCCCTACTTCAACTTCTGAAGTACCGACACGTGGGCCATAGCGGAGAAGTACGCACATTTGTGCACCTATAGTGTAAAGAAACATGTAGAAGAGGTATGTACTAACTCGTCCCTCAGCTGAGTAGCCTTGGCGGGCCTGAGTTGAGAAGAGTGTCTGGAGAAAATCAAAAGAGGCCGCAAATCCAAAAATTAGCACTAACCTTTTGAGTGAGGGAATTGTGCAACTTTAACATAACTTTCATAAAAACATTTTCGCGTGCAGGAAACTCATTTTTGGGAGTTAGAAGCTGGGAATTGCGTTTTTAGAATCAGAGTAAAATTGCGCAACGTTTGGAGCTTGACTTGTATTTTTACCAAATTTGGTGCACACACTTATTTCACACATAAAATCAGTATATTTCGTACCTACGTACCTACATACCCCATTTAAACATCTAGAAGGGACGACAATTAATGCGGGACGTAATTTTAAAGTCTTTCCTTCCGCACGGCTATTACTGCCGTTAGTTTGTTTGCCTGCTTTAAATTGCCGGAGTTTTCTCAGTTTAATCGGCAATTAACTACTAAAGTCTAATAAGAAGAGTACTGATTCTTCAACAAGTGTTTTACCACACTGTGCATACTATTTGCTAGTTAGGAAAGATTATCGTTCATTGGATTATTTTGAAGGCGGCGGTTACATTGTTTCCATTAAGGTCATAACTTGAGTCTAAGGTCTTGCCCCTTTAGTTAAACGTAGAAACGTTGATCGGCCTAGCAACTCTGGCCAAAAACAGCTAAAAACGACAATTATTTGCTAATAATTCCGTGAACTTAACGAATAAAAGCATCTATTTGGCAAAATGTGTCTGAAATCAATTAAAGCCAATTTTTTGACTATTTTTCTTTACTTTTAATTTCAAATTAAACCTTTCCCATTACAGCCTCTACAAGAAAAAATGCTAGGATTTTAACTACGGGGAAAGACCATAAACAATGAAAATAATTCTTTCCTCCCTTTCCACATATCTCAACACATGATGAACAGCAACTTCTGGCATTCTACGAATTCCACATTTCAACATTACATGACACTCTACAAATACAGGGGGATTAAGGCGGATAAAGGGAACTCTTGTGTTTGCGTAATATTGTCTTAGATGTGTCCTTAAATCACTATTTACTCATGATCATCTATTACTCTTATTACAAGTTTCCGTTCAGTTATTCGTTCTATAGGATCTGTTGTACGTTTATTTTCACCTGCTGTTGTTCACAACCACAACCAATCAAAGGTGTTTTCATTCCTTTGAGTAGTCGGATTTCCTTGTGACTGTTTCTCCCGACATGGGCTTTAGCTTCTTGAGCGGATTCTTTCTTTACCGATTAACCCTGATTAACAACGAACATGGATTATTGTTCTGTTTCTTTGTAAGAACAATAATGTTAACAATACAACGAAGTTCTGTAAACTAGAGAAAGAAGTTGCTTAGATTTGCTAAATTTTCATTCCACAAAAACCTTCTTTGAATCATTCGGTTAGTTGCCGAAAAATGTAGCACTTGATAAATACATGATACATGATACAAAATGCAATACAGTGAAGCAACATGTACAGAATAAGAACTTAATATAAAATTATCCTCAAAACAACCCTCGGAACAAAAATACATAACTACCAATTGACAAGGCTACGTTATTTCCTATTTGGAATAAGCAACCACTACAATATTATATAGATCATCAAAGACATGTGACATCAAGGATTAACAAGTTAACGACGAGTTTTTTTTATTTTTTACTTTATCATAACACACAACTTAAATATATAAAATATACAAAGCACTGCAAAAGTTTTTTTTGTTTTTTTTTGAATGTTGTCCCAAAACTTTTATACATCCTAAACATTTTTAGTTGTTTTTAGCTACAGTTATAGTGTACAAAACACACAAGGCAGACTAACTAGTAAATCATTAATTATTATATTCTGTTTTTGGTTTCTCTTTCATATCAGTTGAACTGTTTGAACCGTAAATCTATTTTTACTTCCATCCCTCATGGACAAAAAAGTCCTAGGATTCCGACTTAGGGGTGAATGAAGTAAAAGGCTTGTTGACTTCAGAACGAGAGAAAAAGTCAAGAGAAACCGCTTCAGTTGAAAACAAGAAAAAACAAAAACATTGGATTACTAACTACTATAGCAGTGGCACACATACCTTCAAAGTTTGCAGGTATGGGTTAGCAACAGCGCCCATATCAGTAACAAGCCAAGAAAAATCTGAGGTGCATAGAAGATTAGGCGTTAAACAAAATAGTAAGCATTTGATTTTTGATGTAATTTAATGGGCAGTAATTTTGTCCGACTAAGGCTGCTTTTGCCCAATAAATTTTGCTGTTTTCTTTTTCCCACACGAGCCTTGATGAAAGCATAAACTCGATTAGTTCTAGTCAGTAGAAAGCTCAAAAAGTTGGTTTTCTCACTTATGCTAGGTGCTGACAGGGATAAAATTATCCATTTCCACGCGACTGGTTAATACATAAAAGACGATTTGGCTTATACAACAACTAGTAACATATAACAGTAGTACAGGTACAGCTAGAGATAATACAGCTGGACATGCAATAATCATAAATACAGTACGTACGTAAATTACACAATAGATAATAAGCAGTATTTTTGTTCTGTCAACTCTGGTTTACATAAACATATAATAAAGATATACAAACTAGTGAGTGGGTATTGAAACCAATCAATACAAGAATCCCCAACGAAACTCTAAAGGTTCTGCAACAAACTGTATGCTTCTATCGCTAAACGTATACAACCGTAGGAGAATAGTTTTTCCTTTTTTAGGATATGGCAGTTCTGCTGAAGCAAGATAAACTAAGATTTTGGTTCAAGCCATGCAAAAACTATAGCATATACCTTTGCTCTTTTCATTTGAATTAATTATAAATTTGCCGCCCGCCCCTGGACATTACAAAACTGACCACTCATTGCATGGTATATAGGTCTATCATAGAATTGCTCAACCTGGACAGGCGCAGATGACCAACAAGGAAATTGGGTGAGGAATACTGAAGAGGTGCAAGGTCATGAAGCTACTGACTTTTAGGCAGAACATTTTAAACAGAATTGATTAAGCTGAGCCCTTGCTCCACCTGAACCTTGAGAGGCCATGATACCTCGGTAAAAGCGGAGCAATAACTCAGCGAGAGTGAATTAAAGAGTTGAGTTTGGTCAGTAGCTTCTGCCCACCCTCTTCGTTGAAGTGAAGGTCAATAGAACTTCGTCCGTTGTTTCGTGTCGCAAAATAATTTTCATCGTTGAAGTCGTTATACATGGGCAGAATGTCAATCTGATTACCGGAATCTTGCAAGGAGGCTACCAGCTTGTTCAGTTCCTTATTTACGCGCTTCACTGTTAGTTGAAACTTGCTGGGTTTAGAAGGAAGGTCGTGGGGCTGATCAAATCTGGGAGGAATCTCGCCTACCCACAGCTTAACTGAAGGAAATTGGCTGCAAAAATGGCGAATTCCACGAAACTGTCGGGTTATGGTTTTCACAAGCCTGGGGTGGAGGGCGCCGTCACTGGCATACCGCGGGGTCCAAGGATCAGAGGCAATGTTGTTAGTGCCTCCGAGGATGACGCATCTTTGGTGTCCTTCATGTACGGCCATACAAGCAATCTTAATCAGGTCCTGAATCCTTGCGCCACTAACTGCCACAATCTCCACGTCTTTACTGGCGTTCTTCGGTAGTCGATATCCCTGTGAGTCAGTGATGACGATCATAGCTGGCATGGCATTTTCTCGAATGGAGTGGCGAATCTCCATTAACAATTTGCCCATGAAGTTTTCACCAGGGAACTTGGACGAATCGGATCTTAATAGCTCCGCTTTGGTCAGTCCAGCGCTGTAGAAAAGATCCCTTCGAAATGCAGGAATTTTGTCTGATGCTGCTTCTACAAGAAGGTCCGACTGCGTATTCATCAGGAGTTGTTGTAGATCACGATTCTGAAGGAATTTCGAATATACAACTCCTTTCAGTATTACCAGCTTGCACTGATCCCATTGTTTTGCTTTAATCCTCACCTCTTTCGAGAGGCGTTTGGCTTCAAATCCAGTTTGCGAACCAGCAATGCGTTCGGCTAAGGCATTATCTTCAGCAATCCAGGCTTTGCCGAACTGATAGCCAGCTTCTGAGCAATGAAGTTTCCGTCCTGCTTTAATAACGCTGCATAAGTGCATGTTGGACAAATAGTCCCTTTGACCACAGAATGCAATGACTCTTGGCATAACGAGCGCCTAAATCATAAAAAAGGTCATTGTACGGAATAACTGTCAAGTCGCAGCTTAGAAATACCATCACTGATGGAGATTTCAGAGGCCATGGTACCTCAACCCCCACCAGGACGACACCCCTCAACAACGACAAAGACAGGTAAATTTTTTGAAAATCAAAAGAAATTTCGATGTTTGAAAATTAAAAGGAATACCATCACTGATGGAGATTTCAGAGGCCATAGTACCTCAACCTCCACCAGGACGCACCCCTTATCAACGACAAACACAGGTAAAATTTCTTCCGAAAATTAAAAGAAATTTCGATATTTGGAAATTATAAGGAATTAATTTGTGCATTGGATCTTAAAACTTTGCAGAGTTCAAGAAATTTGATGCTCATTATAACCAACAGCTATGAATTCTGGCCGGCTCGCATTTGGATTGTAAATTGGAGACTGAGGATTAAACTGAATGGAAAGAAGGATATAGTTGCCTGTCATCTACAGTATGAAGCACTGCGGAGAAAGTATCCGTTGTGTTGCGTGACGGAAGAGGCATGAAAACTGTTAATCATCGTATCACTCGCAACGAGGCCATTGGCGTCCCACTCGAGAGTCGCGGTCTTCACTGAGACTACAATAACAGCCATTTAAACTGAACTTTCAAAGGTTTGGGATCAAAGTTTGGATCTCTCAATTAGGTGCAGCATATTTTCAATTCCTTAAGTTAGTGTCTATAGTCATACTATACGCAACAATCATACACACACTAGAGTACTTAAGGGGTGCATCGTTGTAAAATATCTGTTTCGCATTCTCATTCATACAGCCGGACACTCATGTAAAGTATGCACCAGATCGGTTGCTCAATTTAGTTAACTTATTTAATTCCAGAAAGTGAATAACCATAGCCAACAGCAAACTTTTTCCTGCAAGAGTGAGGTACAAATCTATCGGATGATGGGTCCCTATTATTTCAGAATAATGTCAATGATTAAGCCATAGAAGTGTTATTGGTCCCTAACGCAAACAGTGTAGACTTAGGATTTAATTAATTATATATGCGAGCTAACATTTAGGTCATTCACACTCGAAGATGCCACTCATTCACTAAATAAATTCATGCATTTCTCGTGATGACCATAACATGCATATCAGCAGCCTGATTCGATGCCTCCTAGGATATGCAGTTGTATTAAGTAATGTGCGGGGAAATTATCTTGAAGCTGAATTAATTAAATTGTAAAGTACCATATTAAAACCTAACTTAGGGTGTAGAAGTTGGTTTAACCCAAGATAAGAGATAAACGTAGGAGAATCATGTTCGATCCGAATTGCTGCAGTTTTCCTAGCAGGTGTGGAATTAAAAAATAATTATGCTTACATGAGATGCATGTGAACTTTCCAAAATTAAAACCAAACTTTTTATTTGAAGGCGGAATCTAATTGAATTTTAATTGAGTTTAATAGGCTTTGGAACATTAATTGGTGCAAAAGCCTCAATGTGTTGAAAACACTCCTTGCATATCCTAGTTAAACTAACTTCAAGGTATTACACTGGCCAACCAAGATGTTTTGGAAAAATCATTAGGATAAAAATGGTTTAGTTTTTTGTATCATTGTGATCGCAATAGGTATGTGGAAAAGGATCTATCGCTGCTCTTATTATATAAACTTTGAAGATAGGGCAGATTGAAGATTAGGGCAGAATTCTATCATTAAATCGCGAAATCATCAGTCGTTAAAGTCCTTAAATTTTGATACGTTTATGTGACTATCTAGGATCTAGTATCTGGGACTTAAGATGCTGGTTCAGGTTCGCGTATTTTTTTTGGGCTTTAAAAGCACAATTGCCGTTGAAATTCATTCAAATTTGCTACAATTACATCATTTAGCTTAGAAAAGGTTTTGAAAAGTCGCGATGTGAAAATTTGAGGTTGGAGAAATGTGCTTTAATCCGCCATAACTTGCACTGTGGGCACACTACACGGACGAACTTATACTCATTCGAAGCTTCTCACCAAGATCAACAACTTTGCTCTTGAGACTATTCTTCGATTCCTTACGGTTTTAGGGATAACAGCGAAAATTGATTTTCGAGGTCCAAAACTGACTGCTTTTCGATAAATCAAATATTGCAACATTTCGACAGTTTCAAGAGCGCTGGTCCGTCGGTCAAGTACTGTCCATATTTTGTAGTCCTAACGCAAATGTTATACACAACGAAGAGCTCTCTGCGGCATTTCTGAAGTGCGCAGCAATAAAAATGTGAAATTTTGAAAATAACAACGAGATCGTTTCGAACACGGATTTCTCTAAACTCGTGCAACCAATTAGAAATCATCTTGGCACTCGCATTTTTTTGGAACAATTGCCGAGGGTTAATTTTCATGGTTTCGCATTTTGTCTTCCCCTTCGAGAGAAATAAGCGTTCAAACTTCAACATTTTGCCAAAAATGAGACAAAATGTACATTTTTCTCAATATCTTGAGCTTACTTGGTCACTAACAGATTTCAAAAAATAGACTTCGGGAAGACTTTTCTTTTGAAGCTGAAACTTGTCGCTTTTCTTTAGCTTTTCCAAACTTCGAAAAAATCCATGTTCAAAAATAGCTTTAGTTGTTATTGCATGTTCAAGTCGAACAGGTGAAATAGCACAGGTATACCCTACCTAGCTGTAACAAGCACACCCTAAAGCTTTAAGGTGGTATAAAAATTATCGTTGAGTTCCAAGAATTGAGTAAATTACACTGTTCTAAAAGTTGCTGCCAATGCCCGAAGCAGTACCTTAGACAATTCCAATTTTCCATCGTATTCGACCTTAAATTTGCCCATTGGGCCAAGCTATATGCTTAATTTCGTCTCGGTAGCGCAAGAAGTACTAGGTTCGTTCATTACAACGCAAAAAGTCATATAGTGGGAATCGTTGAAGTTGTATATACTATATGATCCCTTTCAAATTACTGCGTCTCCAGCAAATTTCTCCAAATTTTAGAAAACTAATGTTTCCTTATTTGAATATGAAAACCCATGCTTAATAAACAGACTATAAAATTAGCTTACTTTAATTTAGCCCTGCACAATTTAATGCTATAGCGGTATCGGAATAACTGTTCGATTAGTTTTGATATCTAAATGCGACAAATTATTCGAAGTTTTGATTCAAGATTGCCACAAACCTCTACTCCCGTTTATTTTGCACAAAACCTCATAGGAAGTTGCTTAGAAATAAGCATGTCTTCCGAAAATTCGAAAGATCTTCAGAGAAAAGATTAGTTTCATTTGTTGTTGAAAGAAACTTTCTACTTATTATTTCACACGCTAGTGTCCGTTAGGGATGCCTCGCAAAATCCGTTTGAATCCGACAGCTTCGACGTTAATTCATTCGAAAATCTACTTTCCGAAATCAAAATCTAATCCATGCTAAATCTATCAAGTTTATTCTTCAGTTCTAATCAAAAAACGTTATTCAAACTTGGGTTACTAATTCACGAGCATAAGTTTGTAAAGACTTTCACCATTTTTCTCGGATCTTGAGCTTAAGTGAGTTTAGCAATAGGGATCTTGGTAGACTGAAACTCAAACTACACATCTTTTTGTATTGCTAAAATAACTGACTTATTTTCAGACATAATCATATATCGTCACTATTGTAATCTCAATTTCAAATCTTATCAGTTTCACATAATTAAATAGCTCGACGACAATTTTGTGTAATCAACACTAACTTAATCTTCCTCAATAAATCGGTAATTCGAATGAGCTCTATATACCATTTGAAATTTTCGGTATGGTATGTTACCTCCAAATTTCTTCAGTTGTATGGACCCTATTAGCGCAATCTCTAACTTAAATTTTAACCGTCACATCAAGTTAGAGGAATACAACAGCAGCTTGAATTATATAATTTCAAAAATACAGGTGGAACTCCTGCTAACTGTACACACACGCATCGTAAGGTCTGGCCAAACTACTGCTTATATTTTGAGTTAATCGGTGTTAGCTAGTAAGTATTTGTCATCATCAACAACTAATTGGTTCTGGACACAAACAAGCACTCAAATGACAACAATTCTGAAGATAATCCTCGCTAAATCTCCCTATTCTACGGTCAGTTACATTTAATTCCGATGACACCATCAGCAGATCAATAGGAATTCATGATTATAATAATAATTATGACATTATCTATATGACGTACATTATTTAAGGATTTAAGAAGCTGTATTAAGCCAAAATATGATTTAGAAAAAGCAAAGATCATAGTAAAAGATAGCGAGGTTCAATTAAAAATTGGATGTTTATTTCAAAATTCCCCCTACATGCAGACACGCTACTGCTCAGTAGACCCACAGTGTCTCATGTAGAAATTTACTAAAATTTTGCTTCGGTATACAAACAAGCAGAGTCATCCAGCATTGTTCGTTGCATGCCTACGAACAATACAAGGATACCACTGACACTACTGTCCATACACCGAAGAGATAATTCGCGAAAAATAGTTAAAACGAAACATGTAAACGTTGGTAAGTCATAAAAAGGTTAATATCAAAATCTGTTGTGAAGGTATAATTTTAGAACTTTGCGAGAACTGCTGAATTAATCTACTGCTGAAATTCAGATCTAGTGGAAGGATTAGTAGAAGGGATGATGTTATCGTAATTACTGCAAAAGCATCTTGACTAATAAAATGATTTCCTTCTATTTAAGTTGATGCAGGAGACCTTATCATGATCAAACGATTATTATCCTACAATATTATTGCACTATTATCCTACAATGGGGCTAAAAATAATGATGCGATGAATATTGCCCAACATAACCTCGATATTACAAATCGTAATGTCAATAAACAACCATACAAGTATCAGTAAATCCTTAAACTGTAAAGTTAGTTCATTATGTCAACTCCAATAGAACTAGGTAATAGTAAAATACTGCTAAGAGGCTTTCTTAAACCCTTACATAGATTAAAAGTCGCTCTACTCAAACTAATATCTCTGATTTAAGCTCTGAATCATTAAAGCTACAACTATATTCACAAGCTGAGAATTTATCAAGCTCAAGCTTCCCGGTTTTGATCAAATACTACCAACCAAACTAGTATCCTTGATACCAGATCACCTTCAAATAATCTCACATATACACTCCTTTTATACATTCGTACACTGAGTCAATCATATCGATAATTACCACGCCCCTCATTCCAAAAACAATTCTATTAAGAAATAAGCCCATCGGAGCATTGAGCTCCCAAAACATTTTAACTTTCGAACTTTGAGTTGAGTTCTACTAGAGCATTAGCTCACCACAGTCCAGGCGATTCCGCGGAGTTGGGGCTTAAGCCCTCAGGAGCTTTAGCTCCCTGTCACCAGACTGCAATTTGAACTCCAATAGTTTGGAGCTTTAGCTCCCAAGTAAATTTTGAAACATAGAGGCTTATTTCTTATGGAGCATTCAGCTCCCCAGGAAATGAAGACTCCCTTTCATAGCCTTACTCTAGAGGTCATAGGTATTCGGAGGGAAAGAAGTGTACACGTGACCAACATATTCGGTGTGTGCAAAATCAGGCACACTGGTGGGGCTAGATGAAGGGATTCGGTATTGACCATACTGCCCGCTCATATGGTTGATACTTGGACATTTGGGACTAACGCAACCGCTTATATGGTTGGTACTGGGAAACGTGGGACTAATGTTGCCACCATTTGATCCTCTTGAGCTACTCGGCGATCCAAGAGGTGAACTGTATGAGCCATGGTACGCTGAGCCTCCACCAGATCTGCGACACCGTTTCTTGGTGTGCCCGCGAACTCCACAATTGAAGCATATGCGGGGCGGGCAAGGGCGCTTCGGCTTCTTCCGGATGAGAGACATTTCAGCCAATTCGATAGCCTCACTCGATGATGACGCTGGTGAAGGATCATTTATCTGGGGCACAGGAGATGGTTCACTGTAGGTTTGGCAACTGCTTTCCGCAGTCATAGCAAGCTTCCACGCTTCCGTCAATGAATCAACCGAATTAGGCACCATCTTTTGCAGTTTGTTGTTGAGCCCTTGGAGGAATACACGTTTCAAGTGCTCCTGGGCAAAGATAGTGTGCAGAGAATCCATATATGCGACCCGAGCACACCTGTTCAGCCTCAGATAGAAATCAGTGACCGATTCTGAAGGTTGTTGATCCATCCTATTAACCAACATGGTAGCAGCTAGTACATCCGCCTTGCTGATGAACATCTCCTTTACTTCTGCTTTCAGCTCTTCCCATGAGTACCACGAAAAGGGACTGTTGAACGCGAAAGATCTCCTGCGCCCTTCCGTAAATGGCTAAAGGTAGTATCCCAGCCATTTCTGCTTCGGAGCAATCGTAAAGCAGAGCAAACTGCTTCAGCATGAGCGAGATGATCCAAAATATTCTCGTGGTCCAATCCGAAAACTGATTTATATGGTGC
>JASAND010020638.1:0-12868 GCA_030248195.1 Trissonchulus latispiculum | reverse complement strand
ACTTTTAAATGTTAACAAATTTTTAGAAAGCATTTGGATTATAAGAGCAAATCCCTATGACAAAATTTAGCTAACTTCAACTGCTTGTCTCTGGAAATTGAACAGCACAAAAATAGGCAGCAAACAAGGAAATTCAAAAAGTAGTAAGTTTTACGTAGTTCCTTTTCGTTTCCTTTTACGTAACTTCTTAATGACACCACGTAAAAATAAAATTTCTTGTCTAAAAAACTAAATTTTTTTGACTAGACTAGACTAGACTTTACTGACAACAAATGTGAAATTTTGAACTCACTCACTCAATAAATTGATTTATGTGTTGAGATTAGTGTTTACATTTTCCATTTAGATGAATTTTATAATTTTTTATCTGAAAACAATTGCTATTTTCCAATTACGATTCCACTGTATCCGAAGAAAGTCAAAGTAACCATCTACCTCAACTTGGATAAACTTTCAAAGTCACTAAAGGCGTGCGCATAATAAAGAATCATCCAAAAGCCCGTATGCTCAACATTTGGTTAAATGAATGTTCAAACAATCTGGGAGCGTTTTCTGAGTTCAGAATTCAGTTTAGAAACAGCTCAAGTTGACAAAAATTGAAACCTAATGAGCGTTTGCCATTAGTGAAGCAAGTTTTAAACGTTGGAATTGACCATGTGGCATTAAATAGAATCACTAAACATTCAAGATCATATTAGTTACTATTGACACCATCTAATGGTAATTAGTATTGTTACTTACAGTTTAGAGAACAACGCAGAGCTGTGGCAAAAGTCATTAATTTGATGCGAACAGTTCTGTTAATTTTAAGTTTTAATTAATTCATCGACTTCCGCATATTGCTCCAACAGGAATTTAAATAAAGAAAAAATTATTAGCGCAAGGTAAATTTAATATTTTAAAAACAAATCTAAAAATAGAAAATTATAAAATGTTTGAAAAATACCAGGACTAATTCCTCTTCCCATTACTTCGTTTTTCTGATGTAGTATATTTTTATAATATGAAATTTTATAATAAACTGAAAAAAATCTTCGGTGCTTACAAATTTTCTTAGCCAAAAATTTTCGGTGGTTAAAAATTTTCTGAGCCTATAAATGTCTCTCTGCTTGATCCAGATTAATCCGGTTTTATCCGTTTTTTCTGGTTTTAACTGGATATCGAGTACCCGAAGCAGGACCCGGGTACCCGAAGATTTTCGGGTACCCGACTACCCGTGCCCATGCCTAGTAGACACCCCCAGAATCGGACCCCGTTTTAATGTATGGTAACTTTCAGCTTTTCGCTATCGTGAGATATTACCAATTTTTTTTATTTTGCCGTCTAAAATCGTCACTTTTGCAGAAATCGATTAATCCATCATTTCTTGAGCTATACAAAACGTATAATTAAACTAAGGACGTCAATTTGAAATATTACAGAGGCCAATTATCTGGGGCAAGGTCATCTACCAACTGCTGTCCCAGAGGCAGGTATCATAAAAATGGCCCAAGTGTAGTGTCCTACGTGAGGTTTCTCCTTTGTTACTGGTTCTGTGCTCATACTTGGACAGCTAAAATGCCGGCACATCTTCAAAGTTTGAGTATGCCGGTGCGATGTTTGGGCTCCGTTTTGGCTGGGGTGCCCCGCTAGCTCGGAGGGTTCGGACAGGCGGGAAAGCTCGGATAGCTGGGAAAGCTCGGACAGCTCGGACAGCTGGGAAAGCTGGGAAAGCTCGGAAAGCTGGGAAAGCTGGGAAAGCTCGGATAGCTGGGAAAGCTGGGAAAGCTCGGAAAGCTAGGACAGCTGGAAAAGCTGGGAAAGCTCGGATAGCTGGGAAAGCTCGGACAGCTCGGACAGCTGGGAAAGCTCGGACAGCTCGGACAGCTGGGAAAGCTGGGAAAGCTCGGAAAGCTAGGACAGCTGGGAAAGCTCGGAAAGCTGGGAAAGCTGGGACTCGGAAAGCTCGAAAGCTAGGACAGCTGGGAAAGCTGGGAAAGCTCGGATAGCTGGGAAAGCTCGGACAGCTCGGACAGCTGGGAAAGCTGGGAAAGCTCGGACAGCTGGGAAAGCTGGGAAAGCTCGGAAAGCTAGGACAGCTGGGAAAGCTCGGAAAGCTGGGAAAGCTGGGAAAGCTCGGATAGCTGGGAAAGCTCGGACAGCTCGGACAGCTGGGAAAGCTCGGACAGCTCGGACAGCTGGGACAGCTCGGAAAGCTGGGAAAGCTAGGACAGCTGGGAAAGCTCGGAAAGCTGGGAAAGCTGGGATAGCTCGGATAGCTGGGAAAGCTGGGAAAGCTCGGAAAGCTAGGACAGCTGGAAAAGCTGGGAAAGCTCGGATAGCTGGGAAAGCTCGGACAGCTCGGACAGCTGGGAAAGCTCGGACAGCTCGGACAGCTGGGAAAGCTGGGAAAGCTCGGAAAGCTAGGACAGCTGGGAAAGCTCGGAAAGCTGGGAAAGCTGGGAAAGCTCGGAAAGCTCGGAAAGCTAGGACAGCTGGGAAAGCTGGGAAAGCTCGGATAGCTGGGAAAGCTCGGACAGCTCGGACAGCTGGGAAAGCTGGGAAAGCTCGGACAGCTGGGAAAGCTGGGAAAGCTCGGAAAGCTAGGACAGCTGGGAAAGCTCGGAAAGCTGGGAAAGCTGGGAAAGCTCGGATAGCTGGGAAAGCTCGGACAGCTCGGACAGCTCGGACAGCTGGGACAGCTCGGAAAGCTGGGAAAGCTAGGACAGCTGGGAAAGCTCGGAAAGCTGGGAAAGCTGGGAAAGCTCGGATAGCTGGGACAGCTCGGACAGCTCGGACAGCTGGGACAGCTCGGACAGCTGGGAAAGTTGAAAATTAATTAATCTTAAATCATATGCAGATTTGTGCCACTACAAGTAGTTTGTTAAATGCAACTTTCGAAGGTGCTTTTAGAAAAATAGTTTGCAAGTAAATTAGCTTGTGTGGATATTTTTTCTCGCCAAGATGATGCCTTGGCGGGCTTGCTTTAGAGTTTGGGTTCTTTAAAATGGTGACCTTTGAACTACAGATGCAGGGTTTGTGTCCAATGGGCTCTCGGATTGAAGCTTGGGATTTCATTCTTCTGTTGCGGGCAAAATTAGCCGTCATTTGTGTTCTTGGTGACCTGTTACTAGAGAAGGGTGCCGGTTTTTTGCGCCCTGTCTGAAAGGCTTTACTGAAGAAATGGGGAAATTTGTTGGTGAACATGCAAAGTTACCTGTAATTCTTGAAGTACTGGATCTTCACGTCTACTCTCGTCATTAAAGCTTCCGCTTGGTTATTTTCGTCAAAATTGGGTGGACAAGAATGTTGCTTTCCTTACGGGTTTTTTCTGGTGAAAACGAGTCCAATTTCACTTTTTTCGGATGAAGATTCCTAAAATAGTTGCCCTTTCGTTTTAAAAACTGACCGATTTTGCTTATGTTGCCGAGGGGCATTTATCGATTAAAATTGTTCTATATGTAATGGAAAAGGCAAAACAAAACCTAAAAATGACCAAGAAAAGCTCAGCTTGTCGTAGATCGTGATTTTTGATGGAACTGATTTAATTGTCCAATGCATTGGGTTATGAGTGGCGTGCCTGTGAAATCTTGATATGAACTATGAAACGTCCAAGCACTGTATGAAGTAATTGTCATGTAATTACCAGAGTTGGCAGTCAGTGTGAAACCCCTTAGAAATTCATCATTAGGGACATAGGTTCTAGTGTAGATAGGAAGAATAAGGCTAGAAGTAGCACTACTCTCACGCAAATGACACGAAAATGGAACGGAACTTCAGTAGAATGCAGCTTAATGAGGTTTCGGTAGGTTACTAACTAATAATGGAGGGGTCGTTACCCTTCCCGGGGCAGTAATAGGCCCTAACATTGCTAGTGTTGTATAACGGAGGAGTCGTTACTCTTCCCAGGCCACGAATAAGGCCTCCCATTGTCGAATTATGAAATTCTGTATGTATATAATTTGATTGCAAGTAAAGATTGAAAGTTCGAGTGGAGTGTGTAATAAGTCTGATTCTACCCTACTTAATCGCTAACCTAATTAAACTAGACGGCACGACCCTAATTTTCACACGGATTTACTTTCCAAAGAATACAAAATACCAAGTTCCAACACCTTCAAATGTAAAATAACATTTTGGTAATTTCAAATAAACATTGGCAAAACGGTACAAAATAAGAAACGGCAAGCACAAATGGACTTTAACAAATCTCAAAGTAAAGAAACAAACCGTATGAGAATAGCCGGTATCAGTGTGGGTGTGACCCCAAACGATTCCCCCCGACTAACCAACAATTCGCGCCAAAGATAATGATCACAACTGAGCGCCCCCAAAAAAAAACCGGCGCACACTAGAAAGTTTGATACCAGAATGATTGAAAACGTAATCAAAATGGCGGCGAAGATGTATTAGCTATGTACGGCCTTGGACCGTACACAGCAGTCAAATTTAGATTAATTTTAATGAAGTTAGCACTCCCTTTTGAATAATTTAAGGTGAAATCAAGGAAATATTCTACAGATTACCCCCTCTTTTGAAACGCGCGCCCCCGCCGCGGCCTCCAGGCACATAGGTTAGTATTAAAATTTGCGTTAGCCTACGTACCCTAGCTACTAGTAGAGATAAAATGCGTTTTAGAAAAATGGGAAAAATTGCTAAAATATTTCCTCGGTTCACTTTGGATACCGGGAATCACTCGACCCCATGTTTTTCACATTTTTGGGTTTTGCCGAGACACGGGTAAAACTACGCCGGAACATACCGGGGGTACATTCAACATATAACGGACTTTGCCGACATACAAATACAAAGATAATTGGGACAGAGCCCTTCAGCCGCGACTAGAGCGCACATTACAAAACAGGACATAATCCGAAGATATAGATTTATAATAATATGAAAATAATATAAACAAAAGCGAGTGCCAACAGAAGCGCTCGAAAAATAGAATAGAAAATTTTTTAGGTATATATAAAAAATATAGGGTAACTATAAAGAGAGATTCACATTCACATATATAGATTCGAAACTGACAGGGGGAAGGCAGCGAGACTCTAGGAGAGACTCAATTTCAAATGCTCCAGGGGAGCGAAATAAATCAGAAAGGAGAGTATTTCACTCAAAAAGGTGGTCTCTCCTGAGCACCTGCCTGCCCCAACATACAAAAATATACTAGAATCTTTATTAAATGCCAGAGAATTATAAAGCACAAAGATAAAGCAAAATTGGCATAGCTGCGCAAAAATGGACATGGCAAAAATAAGGCAAAACGATGGCAGTATAAGTAGAAAATTTTTGAATTAAAGTAAACCCGTGACTATTTTTGAAAGAAAAAGTGAAACAAACACCATGTTAAAAGAAAGAAAAGACCCGAAAAGATTAGATTTTTTGAGGTAGCGAGTAAGTCGGGGGGAAGAATCAGACATATTTACTCCAAAGTTACGGTCGCCAGTTTGTCGAATATTGAAATTCTGTATGTATATAATTTGATTGCAAGTAAAGATTGAAAGTTCGAGTGGAGTGTGTAATAAGTCTGATTCTACCCTACTTAATCGCTAACCTAATTAAACTAGACGGCACGACCCTAATTTTCACACGGATTTACTTTCCAAAGAATACAAAATACCAAGTTCCAACACCTTCAAATGTAAAATAACATTTTGGTAATTTCAAATAAACATTGGCAAAACGGTACAAAATAAGAAACGGCAAGCACAAATGGACTTTAACAAATCTCAAAGTAAAGAAACAAACCGTATGAGAATAGCAAGTATCAGTGTGGGTGTGACCCCAAACGATTCCCCCCGACTAACCAACAATTCGCGCCAAAGATAATGATCACAACTGAGCGCCCCAAAAAAACCGCCGCACACTAGAAAGTTTGATACCAGAATGAAAGAAAGTGTAATCAAAATGGCGGCGAAGATGTATTAGCTATGTACGGCCTTGGACCGTACACAGCAGTCAAATTTAGATTAATTTTAATGAAGTTAGCACTCCCTTTTGAATAATTTAAGGTGAAATCAAGGAAATATTCTACACTATTGTCAAGAAGTCAGTCAAAATCTGACTAAAATAGCTAAAAATTATCAAGGAAAACGAATCCAAAGGAAGGAATTGTTGAATAACCAACGATTTAACAAGAAACTTCGAGTTTAAAACGTTTTACGCAGTTAATAAGTGTAAATATTGGAAGATGGGTCAAAATAAGGTCATAATCTGTCCTCTAGTAGCATAGAAATAGGTTAATTGGTGTTCATAGGTATTAATTAGGCATAATTTGCATTAGTTAGGTGATAATTAGTTAATTTGTCAAATTTTTGGTCAAAATACAAGTTGGGTTTATCTGAAAGGCAATTCTCTGCTGATTCCAAAACTTCAAACCCGGTCACCTAACTCCCAATATTGCGAAAGTTATAAGTAAAAGAAGTTTTGATTGGTTACATTTTAATTTTGTAATATTGGCCTTAAGTGACCTTACACTAATGCGTAACAATTGTGTGTGGTTACGCCCATTCATGTTTTCATTCATTCCCTTGAGCCCCTGCTGGCTCTCTCCCAGCAGAGACTTGCCTCGCAAAGAAGGATTTAACACACACCTTAGGTGTGAAAATCGTTCGGAGGGGGGCTTAGCTCCCTCCCAAATAATTAGAATGAAATAAAAAGTAAGTATCCTAGGTAGTTAAGTACGTAGAATATTAATATTTGGTTTTTATCTTGTGGAAAATTACGTAGTTATTAGTATGCATATTTTTTATGCAACAATGGCCCTTCCGCTTCTTTTCCAGTGATACATAGAGTCTTGGCGAGGAAGAGCAATTGTTGCTAGGATTAACGGGCGGCTTCCCTTGTCTACGGCCGAAAGGTCACGCCCAAAAGGAAAGAAAGGGGCTTGGAGACAAGGGAGCCGATAAAAATATTAAAACCAAAATTTATTAAATAAGTTCGCTAAACTAGCAGTTAATATTTATTTTTCCATAATCGGCCCCGGGAGGCCTTTATTTTGTACAATTTTGCTTTTTAATCCGTTTAACTTGATTCTTAAAGTCCGAAATTTCCCCTTTGGTTACCTTTACGTGGTAACCAAAAAGTCTGCAAAGTTTCCCAAAATTCAGCTTGGGAAATAAATCAAAATTAGGGTCAGTTGGAGGGTCATAATTCCTTTTCCTCGTTAATCTCCCCTCCAACGGACCAGCCGCGTGGCCAGCCCGAGTTGGGCACACGCTTTAAGATAGGGAGCTTCCAGAAATTTCTGGAAGCTCCAATAAAATCAAAAGAAGTCCGCCCGAAAAGCAAACACCAGTGAGCTGTCAGACTCCTGTCAGCTCACTGGAAAATTTCAAATGTCCACCAGTGTTCGTCTGAGTCTCGGCCGAGAGCGGTCGGGTTTTCCCCCCTTGATTAGCACGTCTTCCCGTTGTGCCAGCGTTTTGGCCGGGAATACAAGACGTGCTTCCCCGGTTAGGACACGAGTTAGGGCCCTCCTCTGACCCACACAGGTCAGAGGAGAAGATCTAAGTAACACGACGAACACCACACGATGAGGGCCAAATAAGCGCACTATGCTCGGCCAGAAACTACACACCAGGAACGCATCTTTAGGGATTTTTCAAAGGCCCTTTTGGCCTAAAAAATTCACTTTTTTGTGGCCTTCGCCTTAATGTGTACTGCTTTTGTAATGCCAAGCCACGGCCTGAATGGCCTCAATTTTTACAGGGGCTTACGCCCAAATATTTTGTGTGTAACTGCTGTTTTCTGGGGTTGTAATGAAGCATGGGATTTTGAGTGGGGACCCACCCCTGAGCTGAGATAGGAGGTCCCTTGGTTACGATCTCAAATTAGAATTGAGTTAAGTTTAGGGATTGTTTCTCCCCACAGCCGGCAATTAGGAATTGCCGGCCATAATCGCAAAATAGGCGCTACTGAAGTTAACCTTATTGTCTGTATTTTTGAATTGTTGTCATGTCTTGTGTAGGTCGGCTCACCTAAAAAAATCAGTAGGGATTAAAACTCAGAACTATTTTCTAATTGATTATTATTATCAAGTTGTTCTGAGGGGAATGGCCGACTTCCCCGCTGTTAATTTACTTAATCAGAAGCTGTCCTTAGCGGAAATGTGTCTGTAATTTGTTTTTAGTAATAATTGCCTAAGCAATTATTACTCGTTCAGCTTTCCTTAAACTACCAAAGTTTCAAAAATCCAACAAAAATTTTCTTTTATCAAAATTTACAAAGCTCCAAAGTTTAAAGTAAACTACTGGAAGATGTAAATCAAACTTACTTTCATAGTTGGGGCGGAAATATGCATACTATAAGTAGGTAGGTCTTGTTAGGGAGTAGTTAGGATGTATTGTGTTCATATGATCGTATGTGTAAATATTGTAGTAATTTGTAGTGTGAATGAGACCCCCCAAATTTACGTAAGTGGCTCCTTGGGTAAACCCCTCCTGGAGTGGGAGGTTCCAAGGTTAGCCCCTGTTTGTAGAGTGTGAGTTATGGACCAAAATTGGGTACTTGTGAGTGTGAATGAGGGCATACCATGTAAACCCCCTTTGTCTGATAAGGGTATTGGGACTGCCAGAGTGAATGAGTAAAATGTTTAGATATTAGGTAGGGAAAAGGGCCAAATTGACTAGCAATTTGGGCCCAAAACATAGATAAATTAAAATCAGTAATATTTGTTGGTTGAATGGGTAATCGCTGTGAAAGTGCTAATTTTGGAGTGAAAATCGTACGAGATTGGCCTAGAAATGTTGGTATATTCGGCGATTCAGAGCAGGTTTTGCAGCCTAGGGTCACGGGGACCCCGAATTAGGTCTGCCAAAGCTGTCGGATTTCCGGTCATCCGTGTAGGTTGCCCTACGATTAGGGGACGGATGAGCCGCACCCATGGAATCCAGAAATAGCCGAATTAGGACTATAACAGAGTGATTTAAATTACTGCGAAATTAATCCAAAATTTAGTTTTATGTGGTAGACATCCGAGTAGCGGACTGGTAGTTTAATTAGTTCTAGGTAAGAAAAGGTCTGCAGTCTTGTTGTATTAATTAGCTGGAATTCTTAATAACTGGGAAATAGTTAGGTCTAGTTAGGGTAGGGACATTAATGCTCTTGGCCTAAAATTATCATGGGCTCACGGTCGTTACCGTAATCACTTAATCTCCCATGTCAAAGGCCAAGAGACGAGCCGAGCTAAAAAGAAAAGAAGTAGACCCGTGCTGAGATTCGAACTCAGATTCTCTGGATTAGTAGGTCCAGTGCTCATCCATTGAGCTACACGGGTTACAATTAGAACGAGTTCAGGCTAGCCTATATAAGAAAGCAATTTAGCAACCAGCACGTGTGCAGCTCAATTAGTGCATTATATGTGCAAATTATGCATATGTAGAAGCAAACTTTAATTATGTTTTTCTCACTAATTAATTAACATTTTTTGGTGCTGTAAGCACAAATAATGTTCAGTTTTTCAAGCTCTACAAGAATATGTAACTTTTACTTAAATTCGTGTCCATCGAAATTTTGTTAATTTATATGCCAGTTTTGCACGAATGCAATTATGTGCTCGTGTGAAAGGGTGGTAGTACGCGCGACTTCCACTCGGCTGGCTGCTGGGGTTGCCAGCACCGGATCGAATAGCGGTTCGGCACGTCCCCTGTTAGGGCACTAGGATAAGTGGGAGGTAGATTTAGAAGTAGACGTAGTTCGGTAGGTCGGTAGGTCGGTAAGTAGGGACTGCGTAGAATGGCTGCTGAGACAGTGAGTGAGTGAGTTTTTGTATTTTTGCATAAACTAATGAAAACTAATCACATGCGGAAACTCACTCACAGTCAGCCAGTTAGCTTTTATTTTAAGTTAATTAGTTCAGTCCCAAACCTACAAATGAACAATTAATAGGGATTTCACATTAAAACACCAGATAATTTTAAGTTAATATTAATATTACGTAGGCTCTAGTTAGTTAGCATAAGTAGGTAGGTAGGTATTAGTTAAGGCAATTAATATAAGTATTTAGTAGTTGACCATCTTCCAATATCAGAAATTCACTGTAAATGTCCAGTTTCGTATGTATGTGACTTAATCTTTGGGTCACGGGAAATGAACCCATTTCCCGTGACAAATCAACAAATTCAGGCCTGACATAGGCCGGAAATGTTAATATTGGTCAGTTCTATTGCTTGCTCTAAGATTGTGTAAAATGTAGCTAGAGTCAGTACATTTCACATCAAAATGGCCCTAGAAGGCCAGTCTTTGCAAGGAAAGGATAAAAGCAAACGAAGTCTGAATATAGGTCGTAAACAGAGCATTTTTCGTACATTTTTAAGAATATTTCGTCTAGCTACAAGTTCAGCCAGGCCCAGCCGGGCCAAAGGTGGAAACCTTACGAATCATTCCATCCAAACCAGAAATTACGACAAGTTTTATCAAATTCCGAACGTACAAGCTAACAGAGGCCAGGAAGGCCCAATTGGTGACAAGAAGTTACCAGAAATGGTTAATATTGTCAAAGAAGCAATAATCAATGCATTTCTGTCATTTCTTCAAGTTACATTTTCAAATGGGGCCCAAAATGCACATTTTGGGCCTGGAAAGCAAAGGAACGAGTGATGGTTGCTGGGTTCGATTCCCGCACCATAATCTTGTACTAATGGGTTTTAACCCATTTGATTCAGGTGCGCGGACAGTCGCTGATCAGGATTCGAAGTCGTGAACAATCCAGTTTGGAGCAGTCAGTGGAAGCGTTCAGCCCTGTAGTGGAATCATTAGTCAGTCTCAGTTGGTGCTTATCTAAGATTGTTGGATCCGGAAGCGATCCCAAGAAGTGAACCTTGTCAGTAGCCGATTCGTGGAACCTATCACTGTAGGTACATTGTGGATTTAGAACGCAGCTAAGGTCAAGAACAGAGACGACTTCGCAGGCACCTGATTTCAAGTTGGGAAACCAAAACCGTTCAGAAACCGTTCAGAAAGTAGTCTAAACTTATCTCTCGAACTTTTGTCTAAAATGGCCAGTTTCACCCTATTCATCGTCACCGGTTCCGGAGCTACGCTCCCTTCGTCTCTGGCTTGAGCTTAGAATTCAGCCAGAGCCAGCTAGCCTGAAGACAGAAGAAGCTCTCAGCTCTATTGAACTTTGCCGTTGTAATTGTTTAACTTCTATTAATCAGGAATAAGTAAGACAGAACCAGGAAACCCCCCCATTTTCTCTACTTCCTCAAAAAGGCACTTCCGTACAGTAACCCTGTCTAGGTGTTGGAGCAGACCCTCGGGAAAGCAGTGTCCAACATTCGGGGACTCACCCATAGACCGACCCCAGGTTTATTTCAGTTAATAAGTGTTTGTTTGTAGTTTAATTGATTTGTAGTTTGATAATCCGTTTGTAAGGACAGATAAAGAGTCGCTCAGCACAAGCATATAGGCGCACGAGAAAGCATATAGGTAGTTAATTAGCAGAGTGTTGGAGACAGTGTAATAGATAGGTAATAGAGACAGAGTTTGAGAAAAGGAAGAAGAAGAGGTACAGCCAAACCAGAAAAGGAAGAAGAAGAGGTACAGCCGAACCTTGTCCCTAACTAAACATATAACTTGGGTAATATTATCCTAAATTAGGATAATATTAATAATAAGCTAACGACGGTAACTGGCAACTCTGGTACAGTAAATTGAATACTGACTGATCTGTAATTGTATCTGTATCATCTGTTTTTGCACAGTTTGTAACGACCCCTGATAGTAACGCGTGTTGTATTGTAAATTATTGTCATCTTGCTGAAGAGTGTACCCATCATACCTGTACCAAGAGTACATAATAGAATAAGAGTATGAAACTCTTACGCTACTATGTACTAAACATGCTTGACATGCTCGGGTCGCTAACTCGGGACCCCCCCCCCCGAAAGTCTCGGGGGGGGTCCCACCCTACACTAATTACATGCTTTCATACAAGTGTGTGTCTGCTCGCTGATTCGCTAATTAGCTTAGGCTTACGATAGGCATTTTATTAGTAATTTTAATTAATTAATTATAACTTTAATTAGGTTAATGTAATTAAAAAACTAATTCGACGACTTTGTAGCATTTTTTCTGCTCTTTCCAATGATATAAAAATTGTTGCACAAAACAAAAATTCGTAGGAATATAGTCTGCAACAATTTTTATATCGTTGGAAAGAGCAGAAAAAATGCTACAAAGTTGTCGAATTAGTTTTTTAATTACATTAACCTAATTAAAGTTATAATTAATTAATTAAAATTACTAATAAAATGCCTATCGTAAGCCTAAGCTAATTAGCGAATCAGCGAGCAGACACACACTTGTATGAAAGCATGTAATTAGTGTAGGGTGGGACCCCCCCGAGACTTACGGGGGGGGGTCCCGAGTTAGCGACCCGAGCATGTCAAGCATGTTTAGTACATAGTAGCGTAAGAGTTTCATACTCTTATTCTATTATGTACTCTTGCCTGTACTAAGTTTAATAAACAATTGGTGTGTCAGACCTAGAGTCTTAGAGTTTAACAGAGAGGCGCGACTGTCTCTGAAAGTCAGGCGCGTTAGCCAAAAGGATCGGATCAGGACTGCTCAAGGTAAGTTGTGGTCAGGAATCAGAAGACTCATCACCAATCCAGCGATCAAGTCAAAGCAAGTGCTGACCCCTCTTGCTGATCAGCTGGAATCCAGTGCATCAAACGAACTCACAAAGAAGACCCCTACAAAGGTTGGCTGCAGGGAATCTCTGATTTTGGAACACCACCTTTCGGAGATGCGGTGCCTAAGTCTACTCCAATAAGTGGACGTGCTGACCTTCCGTGTAATCAAGTGCAGAGCGACTTCTGTCACTAGACCGGAGAGCAGAGCGATTTTTGACTCCGGATCCTAACAACTTCATTACATA